>JASAOE010001272.1:0-29461 GCA_029964075.1 Patiria pectinifera
CATTTGCCTTCAGTGCCCCATTAAGAATTGTGTGCACCCATGCCCCCACCCACCCACGGGAGTTAAACCTCACGCCACTGACTGTTAATACCTGAACCAAAGTATACTCTCTTTAACGTCTTCCACCTGGTGTCTTTCGTCAAGGAGGAAAGTATCATTAACTTATTAATAGGAAAATTGTTTAGGTTCTTGGGAATTTGAATTACATGTTTGACAAAATTTCATTCTTCCCAAGGGATTTTCTCAGCCTTAACGATTTAGGTGGATTTGTGATCTAAAATCGCTTGTAATTTCATACTTCATGACATCAGAATAACGTCACAGTAATATTGAGGCCGATGTCTCATTCAAAAGTGAACAACTTCTATATTGCTAGGAACAGAACTTCATCATAATGTGATGATCACAGTGTGATTTTAGTGTGCTGAGGCTAATCATAAGCTAATTTCCTTTATAAAACATTGATTTAGTGCTGACAATAAGAGTTTTTATAGTTATATCTTTATCAAATCATTTCTCGTAATATATCAGACAAGAGTTTTGCTAAATTTCCATGAGAGTCGTTTTATCTTAAATATGATCTCAATATGATTAAAAGCAAATCTTGAATTTGTTAGTGTCATTTAAGAAAGCAACAAGTTTTTTGCAACCTGTTTAATCAAGAAATTTTTGTGAATTTATGATTGTTAATGTTTTACGTGAAGTCAATTACTTTTCAACGGGATAAATAGGGGAAAACAAGGCAGAAGCTTGGGGAAGTAATTTAAAACAAGATGAAAATAAAAAACACAAATTAACTTCGGCCCAGATCAAATCAATACCCTACAGTTTATCTCTTGTTCCTCTGCCAGTTTATTGTTCATATAAGAACGGGTGGGGAAAACCTCAAATGCACCGACGAACAAGAAAGAATCCACGACAGTGCTTCAAAAACGGGATATCCATGCAGAACGAGATTTTTGCATGTCATCATCTCCACATCGTAATTCGACTTAGCAAGATAATTTATCTCGACAAGTTGTCATCTCGACTTCTCGAAGTCAACTTGGCAAGATAATACATCTGGACAAGTCGTCATCTCGACTTTAGAGAGTCGACTTGACGAGATAATACATCTGGACAAGTCGTCATGTCGACTTATGGAGACGACTTGGAGAGATAATGCATCTGGACAAGTCGTCAAGTCGACTTATGGAAGTCGACTTGGAGAGATAATGCCTCTGGCCTGGGGGGGGGGCACTTGTTCAGAAAAAGGGTAATCTTAAAACAAAGGCACTCTATACAAATTATCTTGGGGGGGGGGGCCTGGTGAAAAAAAGGGCATTTCAATGGAAAATGGCAGTCTTTACAAAATATTTGGGGGTAAATACCCCCTTACCCCCCCCCCCCCGGCCCTTTGTTGCGTTTGGGAGTTCGGTTCAGGTCTGGTTCCTCAGATTCCGATAAGGGCGTCCCGTTTTTATCCTTTGGTTCTCATTTCCGACCGACCCTATTTTGGGCTACCGACCCAAGAAAAACAAAATGTTTGATTAGCGCCAACCCTGTTTAAAAGCCCATAGCACCCCCCAAAAAATAATAATAATTAATAATAATATTATTACATATAATAATACCCTGGATTTGAAATTTTGGAGACATCCCCGTAGACTTGTGCAATTTTTTCAAACTAAAATATTACCTAACCAAATATTCCTTGTCCTTTTCACGAATTTCCGGTACATTTACTAATTGGACCACGAGCAGCAAAAATAACCTAATTGTGACAGAAAAAAAATCATCTAAAAGGGGGAGCTGTGACATTAAGGAGACGTGAAATGTCTCCCTAATGATCGGTGTCTCCCACCGTTCGAGGAAAGAAGTACGCGGAAAAGAAAAATATGAATACTAAATTCAGAAAATCCAGTCTGTGTTATTTTAACATCCAATTTCCTCAAAGCTCAGCATAATTATAGCAACCCTAGAGCTTGAGATGCAGGGGTGTTACCCATGGGCGTCGCCAGGATTTCTTTCTAGAGTGGGGCAAATCACTCGCCAGAAGCGAAAGGGAGAAAGCACCCAACCGGCCGTCTGGAAAAATCGAGAAGAGGTACTAGACATCACTTGGCGTCGTTAAATATACATTGAATTAACATTAAAATGACTCCTTCTGTTTCTCCTTTTTTTGGGTTTTCCTGGTAGGAGCGGGTGCAAGTGCCCCCGCCCCCGCGACCCAATAGTGGTGCCTCATCACATCTAGTTTACCGTACCTTTATTGATATGCCGTAGCTCACTAGACAAGCAAAACGTTATGGTGCAGATATAATACACGCGTCAACTATCTTGCTAAAGCTTTATTATTTTGTTGAGTGATAGCGATGATGAATCTTATTGAGTATACAAAACAAGACACAATAATGCATTTAGCATCATTTAATTAGCCATATCTGTACGGTTGCAACTGCAGTATTTTTGTTGAAAAAAACCCCAAGCGATGTGTTATTTATTTTCTCTCATAACTATTGAATCATGAAGCTTCGTTTATTATTAATGCAGTAACTCCAGGAAAATTAAAAAAATAAATATTAATTGCTAATTGTCTGTGTCGTCTTATGGCTCAAAATCGCATGTCAATTAAGCACTGGTGGAACTGGAAGTAAATTAAGCTCCTTTCTCTATTACGTTTCAGATAGTTCAATGAAGCGCAAAGCCATCAAAGTGGCTTTATCCGTCCTTTCCATCACAGAGTACGCGTAACCCTTGGTGTAACCCGTCGAGGCTATGTACGACGGCGGCGGTTTTTAGTCAGAATTCAGAAGGGACATGGCGTTGACAGATGAATGGGAAGGAGGGGTGATTGCCGTGTAGGCATATATGAATTGAACATCGTGTCGTGCAAGGTGTATCTTCTAAAATGGGCTGTACACGTGAAACGCGAGGTTTCAGAATGTCTAAAGGTCGTGCTTATAAAATTGTATGATTTCAATTTAGTGTATAAAATTAATGTATTATTAACAAGATATAAGGCTTTTACCAAAACAAATGAATATGAACAAAAGATCATTGATAGCAAGGAACATAGGAAATCCTCGATTTACACCATGTGAAGAACGTCTGTGGGTACATGTACAGAGTTCCTTATGGGTAAGAAAACAATCGACCCCACAATAAAGTCTTTTACAAAATGTATCTACCCCCATAGGGGGAAGGGCTTTGGAGTTTGGGATTTCAATATAGGAACAAAGGAAAACAAAAGAAGGAAAACACTGATGTCTTCCCAAAAATATAATTATGTGTGTAAAGGGGTTAGTTTTTTGCATTCAATAGAAGGGACAATAGGTTCCACAAAGACGGGAAAAAGGGGACAACTTAGTCAAAATATTGACTGGTTTCCTAGTTATTGAAAATTGACCAGAGGAATTTAGTTGAAGGAATATACAAACATTTACCAAGCAGCATCGAAAAATAAAACTACCAAGTTTTTGCGAAATACTTCACTAGGATGCTTGGTAAATGACAGTATAAAGCATACTGTAAGAATTATGGCACCTGGTGTGAAGTCATTTTCAAAAAAAAGTAATTTTGTATACATTTCCAACGGTGGTCGGCTGACCACCGTTGGAAGCTACTATTTTTCTATTTTGGAAACTAACTATTGTTCAACCATACTGATCCAAATTTACCATTTTTCTGTCCAAATTTTGTTTTGCTATTGGTTACATGTTCATGAACAGACTGCAGGCAGGCTAGACTGGTTCCCCTCTCACCTTACAATTATCCGGCATCTATAAATATTGATCTATTTCATCTTCCAGGTAGGGGTCAGGGAACCAGACTGCTTGAATAGTTTTGTTTTTCTTGGTTTTCCAGCATTTTTCGAACACAAAACTTTCAACATAATAGTGTATATAAACAATATTTTTATCTATTATACTGACCCCTCAAATAGTTCATTTCTGACAAATAACATCAAAAGCCAATGATAACACATTCCCTTTAGACATACAATGTTTCATACGATGACTAGAAAAGTATGGTTGAATTTGACAGCCGATGTTTTCCCTGTAGTCAATAATACTGACTGGAAAAATCTAGTCAGATTGGCTGATTTTCCAGTTGCACCCAGCTGACCCTAAACAGCCTAGTCGAATTTAACAGAGTTTCTAGTCAAAATCTGACTGTTATTATTATTATTATTTTTAAGAGTAGTAGGGGGTCCACGATTGAAGGTGTTTACACACTTATGCTCCTATAACCTTACATATTCTTTGTGGACCCATGAACAAAGATGCTCCACAAGGTGGAAGGAGCGTGAACGCTTTTGCGTGGACTTGCACACACCCACGTCCACTACTAGGTCCCCCTGCCTCTCTCTGGGAGAACATGTTTAGAGGCCTTTTGGGGTTAGGTTTATATGTCAGTTCACCCAGAAGAATGATTGCTCAACCTCCAGAGAAAAATTCAGTTATTTTGCAAAACAGTAACTCCTAAGCTGAGTTTATACCGCATGGTGGACAATTTTTTAGTAGAGAAGGCATCTTTATTGTCCACAATATTCTCCCAGATCGACATCATTGAGCTCGGGAAAACGTTAATTAACATTTACTACGCGTGTGCCGCCATCTTTTTACATGTATAGCTAGAGGCGATGTTCGCGCGTGCGCACTACACCCGATGCGAAAGTTCCACGATGATAGATTCTTCCCCCTAAAAATATGTAGTCTGAGTATTATACAAATATTAAATGCTTCGGAGGTGGTGTAGTAAAACTAGCCTCCTGATGTGACCCATGGACCATTCTATTTTCCCGAGGGCGAAGCCGGCGAAATCAGAATGATCCCATGGGATCACCGAAGGAGGCTAGTTTTACCTTTCACCACAGATAAAGCATTCAATATTTGTTTTATATTTACTTTTACCCACAGATTCTGCTTGATTTTAATATTTAAAATTATTTAAAATTATTTAAATCTGAACTTGCAGTTGAAATACACTTCAATTTCAATACAAAATTGGTGGAAAATGTATTTCTCTCTTAAAAACTACCCCTTCACAAATTGTTTGAACCCAAGTCTGCGGCACGCTCTCTTTTGGGAATAATACGCGCTACGCACAACGCGCAACGTGCACACCAGCATGCATTTGCACACAAATGCCGCGCCGTGGAAATAGTACTTTGGTTGCTAATGGTATGGTACTTTGGTTGCTATGCGCATAGTACTTTGGCCGTGCACAGAAAGATAGCAAAATTAGAAAGTAACATGTGACTCGCTCTCAGCCAATCCAAGACACAGAATCTGTGGGTGAGGTGTTATAACACCCGTTATCCACGGAGCCAAGTCTCACACTGTATAACGTCTGATATGTCTAAACATGCAGATATAATTATGCAAGCCGCGCGCCAATAGCAATCGGAGTCCACTTTACTAAATCGTGACAATGCAGTATTTTTGTAATACAACAACAGCCGGGCGCGTACCGCGTAACATGATACAGAGCGCGTGACACAGTTTTTTTTTCATGTCTCCGACGTTACAGCAGGTCTATGACCGAAGACCCGATATAAGCGCCCGCTGATTGGTCCAATTAGTCTTGCATAATTAATCAGCGAATCTGCTCACATTATAGACCACAGACTTGGTGCCAAGTCATTAGTTGTTTTGCGTACGGTACCCGATTCACTGGCTCCACACACGCCGTATATCATATCGCTGCAATGCGCGTAGACTGGTTCCAGACCAAATGATACTGACTTGATGTTCAATTACCGACTTAGTGAATACGTTTTCAATTTTATACACAAACATGTAGTAATATTTTTGAATCGCTAATAGATTCTAATGATGCGAGCACTCAGATTAGTTCAGATTCAGAGCGTATTCTAGGCCGCCACGAGAAGATCGTTTTCATTACTTCGAGGTTCGTCATTTGTGTTGTGTAACATTACAAAATTCATAACTAGGAATACGTCAATAAATCAAGTATATCACAATGATGCATTTTATTTTTATACATTATTGACCAAGCTGAGAGAATTGGTCTTTACAAAACGTCGCCAGATCTGCAAAATGTCCTGACATATTAGAAGAACTCCCCATTTAAAGCCCTGTCACACTTTCGCGTATCCTAATTCCTTAGGTTCCTTATCGGAAAATTTTCAATACGCAGCCGTACGCTCAAAACGTCGAAATGTTTTGAATGCTGACTTATGTGCGACACTTACATCTGGCGTACAATTAACGAATTCAAGCGCATCCATTGCGTATGGAGATTCCACGCATATGAGTTGCGTAATGCGATTACAACATTATTTTTTCGGGCTGCGAATAGGTCGGTATGCAGTGCGCATGCTGAGCGTATTCCAGACGCACCCGACTTATGCCGACCGCGTGCCTTGACGCAATACGTCGGCATTCGCTATGAGTTCCGTTCAGCGTGCGTTGTATCACCATGCTGCAAGTACGCTATGTATACGTCAATATAGGCGGCTCATCATGCTGACGGGGTGCGTGCCGGGGAGGTCAGCGTATTACTGCGTATGAACCGCTTATCCCCCACGAACACATAAGCGTACCTCGTACCGTGCTCGACCGATGCGGGACCGATGCGCTGCGTATTTATAACTCATGATGACCTGCGTAACAGCGTACGCAGCGTAGTTTGTGCATGCCTAAAACTATCCAGCGTACTGGGCTGTACCATGCGTATGTCTGCGTACATAAAACTTACGAGAAAACGATAGAGAGATGCGCATATGATGTGCGTATTGTGCGTACGACTGCGTTTGAAAAAAATGTCCACGTGCGCAACTCATAAAAAGGAATTAGGATACGCAGAGAGAAGTGTGGTAACGGAAGGCTCGAATGAGTCCTCATTTGCACAGCGGTGCGCGATTGGATCTCAACGCAAAATGCACCGCATATGTATTGCGCTGCTTATGCATGAACGAACGATGCGAGAACAATAATCGTCAAGTCGTTAGATATGTCGCAACCCGGCCGATAACGTACTACTCTTAGCCCAACCACCAGCCGTGCCGATTCAGTTCGACTGAAGTTCACGGACAAAATACGAAAGTCTAACGACTTGGCATCAAGTCTACATAGACCATGACTTTCATGCATGGTCTATTACATAGACTAAAAATATAGGGAGCCCCATTTAAAAACCCTTGATTGGATCACCTCTGCGCGCGCCGCATAAAATGCATCTTGATTGTTTATTTTTTGAATCGCTGTTCAACTTTGTGCATGGACGCCGGTCACTGATACGTGAACACATGCACGATTATCAGAAACAGGTCTTTTACCAAAGAAAATGTACACAAAATCACCAGTGTCTCCATGAAAGCATCTTTCAATTTTCAACTGCATAGGTTGTAAATATTAAACAGCAATATCTCTCTCTTTATTGATATTTGCCAGAAATAGTTTCGAATTCGGCAAAAAAATAGAAGTTCATTTATACCTCAAAATTGCAATTTCGTGGCCAGGGTATTACCATTTTGCAATAGGCTGGTTGCGGGCAAACATTACCGTTGTGATATTTGAATTCAGGAGGCGGGATTCAGACCTTACAAGTCATGCATATAATTTGCCTACATTACACGGGTTCGTGTATGGACGATTCACCGCCAGCTACCGGACCCGAAGGACCCCATTTTTGAAGTCCGAAGGACAATGGGGTCAGGAACCAGACTAGTTCCACGATTGCTTCGTAAAGCGCACGCGTATACTGTCGCACGGGTAACCCATGCGTATTTACCCTTTTGAAGACCAACATCTGGCACGTGACTGGGCCAGTGAAAATTCGGCTCTCGATTACGAATATGTATGAGATATAGTAAAAGGTCATTACACCAGAGTGAAATCTTAACGCAGCTAATATTATTATTATTATTATTATTGTTTCTCAATCTTGCACACATTTACATTGATCAGAATTCGCGCCTACTATGTCATTCGTCTGTTGTCGATTGTGACTTGTTGATCAATAAATCTAGTCGTGCCTTTATTGTCAGATTAGGAACGACCTACGATCGTCGTTCGCTGTTTGCAACACACTCTGAAATGTTTCGAAAGTACGCTATGTTGTAAGCGTTTATAGCTGAGCAAGCTAAAACAAAACAAAACGGCATGAAATTTTCCTATTTATCACCCAAGACATTGTCGTCTTGTTTGGTGCCTCGCTCTTTTTGTTGTCAACATGGTTCAGAGCGGAGCTGGCTCTAATCTCCCTACCGTGAAATCTTCCGGGTTTTCACGGCTGCTTCCACAGTTCAACAGCAACGTCAAATATCAGGTGATTCGGTCAAGGCAACGTGCCTCCTACCTGAGGGTGTGCCGCATTACCTGCCTCAAGGAAAGAAGACTGCAAAATACTTCAGTGGTTATACCAAAGATACCAGACGGTGTGGAGTGAGCGATGACTCGATCGTTTCAGTCAACGAAGAGAAGTTGAAATACTTCAAAGAAATGGTGAGATTGTGTTGTTGTTTCATTTCAAAGCTAATACAAAAGCAAAACTTTAGGGGATTTTTGTTTTCTACAATAATTATTGAAATCCTTGTAAGCTGTTAGAGCATATGCTGTAGTTAATAAGCATGTGTATCTTTGTTTCCCAAGATGCTTGTGACAAGTACAGAGTGTAATTTACAGGCTACTTATTTGGGTCTCTCTTTTTACTGAAGAGGAAACACGTTGGATTTAAAACCCTTTTGATGTACTTATTTGGTTTAATCATTGATTTCAAGAGGTTGTACCGATTGTACCGCTCTTACTTGAAGCAGCGTGTTTCCCCGCCAGCTGCCGCGCAGCAAGTCGCTCGTTGCCCGCTGTACTAGCGCCACATACACAGTCACGCGCGCCGTACACGCGTAGTACCGTGTGATATATGGCCATCGTAGACTAGCGTTATTGCATACCTAAAATATCCCGTTATGTTTAAGAATCATCGACCTGAAATATAGTTGAGATTAAAGGTAAGACGAAGCTTTATCACACATTTGAGGGTCATTTTCGATAGCTTTAGTGGCTGCAAATTAAAATAAATCAGACCCAAAATAGAAAAGCCCCCTGGCATTACATGTTTTCTATGGCGATGGATATAATTTGTACAGAGGGTTATTGACTGAATGAGAACGTGTCCCCGACAGCTGATTTCCGGGCGCAATTCAAATCATGGCTCGGCAACTAATTGCAATTGAAATCGCGATCCCAGAATATTGTTTTTCTCGGATCTCCCAGCATTCACTGAGCTAAAACTTCATCAGGTTGGAGGTTAAGCACACTTCTTTGGATTTTGAGCACTTTTGTTGCTTCAAACAGAATAAAATGCACAAATGACAAATGATTTACTCTGGCTTTAAGTGGATTTTAATATATGAAACTTCTCATGCCACGATCGCACCTTTTCCTCCAGGTGACTCTCCTTGCTCCGTCGGAGGGACCTCTCGAGGATGGAAGATGGTCGCATCCCGGATGAAAGCATCTTTTTAGCTTCGTCTGTTTGGCGAAGGCATGCTACTAACTCGACTTATTATGACTCGCCCAGGGCCAGACTTCATACTAAAGGTGAGGCTTTTTGGATTTAGTGAGATTAAAGAAGAATGTTTCTCGTGTTATTTTCGAGTTTCACCTAAAAAAACAAATATTTGTCTTTCTTCTTTGTTTCATTTTTTTCCTATAGCAGTATCAAAGAAATTATTCACTTTTAGAATGAGACATTGAACGCATAAAAAACCCACTGACGTTTGATTATTAAATTATTTCTTCACAACATTCGAACTGACTAGCTTCCAGACCCGTACATTCGGCTCTTACAGGGTGGGTCTATTATTTTTGCACAAAATGGAATTTTCAGAGGGTTGCAGACGCTCAAAATCGGAAAAAAGGTGTTTCTTCGTTAAACACAAACCACTGAAAATTCGCCAGGAAAAAAATATAGCATTTTTTGAAGAGCACGGCATATGCAACTTTAATCAGGTTAAATTGTGTACAACCGTTTTCATTTGTAGGCCACGGGGTTTTGTGTTTTCAATTGCACCATTTACTTTCTATACTGAAGGTATAGGCTTTTGGATATAGTGAGATTACAGATATGTTTCCCGTGTTATTTTCGAGTTTCACCTCGAAAAAAAATGTATGTCGCCATGGTGACAGATGGAATGTTCCATTCCACGAGACGAAGCCGAGTGGAACTGTAGTCAGGAAATCTCAGTCAGTTGCCGTGTCACGCGTAGCTGCTCTATTTTCTCGTCCACACAACTGACAGCAAAGCTTCAGAAAACATTGAAATCGACTTCGATTCTATCCAACGTCTACATACATCGGTTTCGACCACTTATATAAACAACACCTTCAACAACCCGAGACTTCTCCAACTACACTGTCTTCACCGTCTAGTTTTCAAACAGCCACTCTACATCAACTTTAAACCAAGACCAGTCAATGCGATAAAAAATTTTAAAACATTATTGACCAAATTATAAACATACAATTAATTATAGAGGAATTTTATATACCTTTCACTGAAAATTTTTAAATTATTATAAACAAATTATAAAATATTCAATTTTTCATAAAAGAAGATTTACCTACTGTTCGATTTAATTATATAAATCTTTCCACTTTGCACAAATCTTAATCAGATTTATAAAGGATTCAGGTAATTTTATTTAATTTGAGTCTTTCTGGTTCCATGCGTTTATAACTCCAGATTGTCTGTTTTTACTCATTTTCTAGACTAACTTAATTTAAATCAATTGCCTTTCGTCATTTTTACTCTTTACATCAGCTAAATATAAACATTCCTAATTAATTAACCCTGTAATCTGCTCACGACCATCACAATGCCAGTCACATTCTCAAAGAAGGCCATAATCAACAAGATAGAAAAAACCAAATCACTCACTCAATGGACACATCTACTAGTTTCATTTCATCATTCAACTTCAAAACTTTGTCAAACAGTACAACAAACACTATATTATTCCTGAACAAATATATCCCAAGAAAACTGCACCAACTACAACAAACAGCCAACCAAGAAATCTAGTCACAAACAATGAAATATCAGACAATAAATACACCAACCCTACAACACAAGCACATATATAGACAATTTAAGAAGAACTGATCCAAAGAATTAACATTGCTACAACTAGATTCACTAACCACAGAACTCAACACAATTTACCAGGAAGACATGCTAAAACTCAAAGCTACAAAACCACCGAATTATAAAACGAAAGCCAAACATCTCTCAACGCATTATATAACATAACGATCGCCCTCATCAACAAACTTGCAGAGACACTGCAACAACTTTACATCAAAAAACAGTTAACCGCACAAAAGGCACAAAACAATGTATAAAACATACATCCAAGAAATGAACAGGACAGTATCAGCTTCCACAACTTCACCAAAAATCGGGGTTTCACCGAGCATTGAACAACTTCTCCAACAAAGGACCCTCATTCATTCCCACCAACCCTCAGAAAACGAAGCCAGCAACAAACATCAACTCCACAAAACAGTAATCACCACTCTTAAAACACTTTGATTCAAAAGATATCAACAACACACCAGAAACACATACTAGAAAGCGCAACACAAACTACCAAAGATAATGTAGTTCTGAAAAAGAAACAATACAAGCCCAAAAACTCAACTACATGTTAAAAGCAACCTAACGTCTGCAGAACACATTGCTCGAATAACGTACAATCTACATTAAGAAGAATTAACAAAAGTCTTACACTAATACACTTAATAAAAGATTCCAAACACCCTACACAACACAACAATACAAAGCATAAAACAACTGAAACAAATCGCATCAGACAAAGACATAATCATTAGAATCGCAGATAAAAATATGGGCATTTGCATCAATCATACATACTGGTACATACAAGAATACAAAAGACAAATCCCAACAGCAAAGCATTGTACACTCACACCAAAACGTATTCAGCACAGAAAATGTCAACAAACTAATCCAAAATGCACATTCAGACCTACTTACAATCTTTAGCAACAAGTCCCTACCATTAGCAGCCAAATCAAATTACATAGACATAAAGAAATACCTAAAATCCAAACCAATCAAACTCCCCTCCATGGATCTCCTCCCTAAAGTACATAAACTCAAAAAAATACGCCAAACACATCCAATGAATCATTACTAAAGGACGACCAGTAATTACCTTTTGCACATAGCTGGATTACATCACCCATTTCAAAAACACTAGGACATTGTATCTTAACATCTTAATCAGTAGGTTTCGAAGACAAATTTTTTGAAAACAATTTCCCCTGGCCAATCATCATAAAATTCATCACAATTAATCGAATCGCATAAGAACCTTAGACATACACTACCACGACGACATCTCTTTGATCACATTTTGACTTTGAAAGCTTATACACTAACATTTGCACCACAAGATATCAATGACACACTCCTCCAAATTACTAACTTACTACAATATCCCCAGAATTCTACACATATTTCAAACAAGTACATACATTCACTAGCAATTCTTAGTAACTTCAAGATGAGGCAAACACATTTTCAAACAAAATTTAGGCATTCAAATGGGATCATATCACTCAGCACAACTCGCAAACCTCATATTAGCACACAGAAGAATACAGCTTCCACAATCATCACAAACACTTTAAACATTTAATTTTTCAAAGATACATCGACGACGGTCTAATTATCATGCGAAACACTAAGGGAGATTCAATCATACACATCTCATCAAAATACTCGGACATCTATCCAACATTAATATCTATCACATTCAACATCAACAAAAAAACAGTCAATTTCTTAGACATATGTATTTCCATCAACCAACACATTACAACACAATAAATTACATTACCACATCTACCAGAAATCATTCCAAAAATTCACATACGTACACTTTACATCAAATCACAACCTAATATTTTTCAAGCATAATTAAAGGCGAATGCCACAGATACAATACCCACAGCGCTGATATACAAGAATACAAACACATCATCAAACTCTTCACAATTAGGTTACTAAAATGCGGATTCACAAAACAACACATTTCTAAATTNTTGCTTCCTTTCCAACACATCAACACACCCAAACAAGCACCAACACATTCGAAACAAATCTTACATTGCACAATCAAATACAATAAAACAACCAACAACATGCGCCACACAAAAAAACTCCTCAGAAAATATAAACACCTGCTTAACGATAATTATACATTCTCCTTCACTTTCAAAAATGACATCAAACTTAAACGAATTATTATGCACAAGCAACAAACTACACCAAAAATCCACAATTCCTTTAAACCATGAAAATATACATCTTCAATATCAATGATTCCAGCTCCAGCAACCAGCTTAATCCTTAATTTTTCACTCTTCACCTGTTAGACGAACGAAAGTATTATCAAGTTCCCTTGTTCTACATTATTATATTCATACAGAGCAAGTTCACAGTAATGGTTAAACCTGTTAAATTATTAATAATTTCGAATTAAATAAGCAAACCAATAAGCACCAAATATTCACTAAATTCTCCAGCCTTATAAATACAATCTTCCATTATCATTATTAATACTAGATAATAGATACAATTAATTAAGTAAAGACATCCCATTTTCCATAGAATGTATCTTTGCGACACAATACTGAAGGCGATTTTTGACAGCCCCAGCAACCAACTTAATCCTTAATTTTTTTCCTCTTCACCTGTTAGACGAACAAAGTATTATCAAGTTCCCTTGTTCTACATTATTATATTCATACAGAGCAGGTTCACAGTAATGGTTAAACCTTTTAATTATTAATAATTTCGAATTAAATAATCAAACCATTAAACACCAAATATTCACTAAATTCTCCAGCCTTATAAATACAATCTTCAATTATCATTATTAATACTAGATAATAGATACAATTAATTAGAGATGTAGACATCCATTTTTTCCATAGAATGTATCTTTGCGACACAATACTGAAGGCGATTTTGACATCGACATCGTTATAAACTCGAAAGAACCGAGAGACGTAGATTGATGAGATGTTGACTACATGCAGCACTATAAATGAAGCCAGAATGGCAGGCTACTTGATTGTTCTGCTTTTTGTGATGCCAAGTGCTATTTTTGTAATTAAATTTTCAGTATAACATTTAATATAGTAAAAGTTAATTGCAAAAACATTAATTCTATTTACCTCATGATTTACCTTCCTCTTTTAGAAACCCTTTCCTTTAAGATACTTCAAATAATAGCACCCTGTAAGCAACAACCTGTAACACAATTAAATAAACCAAACATATAACTTTAGTTTTAATGGTGATTTATCACTATAATTTTAATAAAATCAATAATATCTGTCTGAACAATCTGAATCCTTTCAATCATTAACTTTAATTTACATATGTACATAGAGAGGTAGACTTCAGCTAATATAACACAGGGGTGTGAAATCTCAGCTTTAAAGCTGATTTCAGCTTTTTTTTGTTTTGGATTTCAGTTTTTTCCCTCACTTGCTGTATACAAATGTAAATGAGATTTTCCAAAGTTCAGCTTTTTACACTTTTTTCAGCTGTTTTCAGCTATTTTTATCAGTGGTAATTCTCACCACTGATAACAGTAACTTTGTTAAACCATCCTAGTTTCAATACACTTCACACATTAGTTTAAATTAAGTTAACAACTTAAGATTTATTGTTAACACAATCCCCTTAGTATGCACTTTTATAACCCATTTAGTCACACATTGTATCTCAACCTTATTTCCACCATATTTTAATTGAATTTTTTATTTTGTTTGTATCGTTAAGAATATCCATTAGTGAAAACAAAAATATGTCATGTCAGACCACAACTTCCTTCTTTAATTGTCCTGGCATTGATGTTAATAGCTTTGTCGGCACTGGTTGGTTTGGCATTTTCAGTGAGACAATTCAATAGTGAGAAAATTCAATAGAATTTTTAGTTCACTATTTTCACAGATTGACGGTGTTTAAAAAAAAAAAAAAAAAAAAAAAAATTTCTTCCTGAAATGACAAAAAAAAATTTATAACTTAAAAAAACCATTTTTATTAAAATGTTCATTAATTTTTAATTTAATTGTTGTTCACATTTTGTATATACTTACCTCGAAGTTGTAGGTGATCATCACACACAAAATATGATCCCTCACCATTTCCATTGTATGCTCCTGTAATATATAAACCCCAATATATTATTATTATACTTCTGTATAAATGCACATTTAAGTGGTCACATGAAATACACCACCATCACACATCATCCTTTTCTTAGCTTTATTTTTGTATCTTGATCTTAAATAACCATTAACACTCTACTATGTAAAGTCACAAACAGTCAAAGTTTCTTTCAACTTCTCTGATTTACTTTTAACACACACAAATAGGATGTTGACTAACATAGCATGGCTTAGAATAGCAACAACAAGATTTATATCATTATGCCAGCTTTACCTCCCATTATAAAGTGTTACATCTCACCAATTTCAATTGTATATATCAGAAATTTGCATTTCACCAATTTTATTTGTATATATCCGAAATTTGCATCTCACCAATTTTAATTGTATATATCGGAAATTTGTATAGAAATTAAATTATGCAAATAACAAACATTCAATCCTCCTCATTGTTTTTAATTAAATAGTTTTTGTTTCACTCCAAAAATAACTAATATTGTATCGTAATTCTTATGCTCATGTTTCACCATCAGCCACGCCAGGTTTATCCTTGGACGTATGTTTTTATTAACGTACACCATGCCTTATTGTAAATACATGAAACGCACCTACCTAAAGAATTTGCTTTCCTTTCTGTTCTCAGCCAAGTTGACATCTACTAAATCCCTTCTCGAAGATCCTTGACATACTCCATAAAACACCACGAAAATTATCAGAAAAAAAAAAAAAAAATCCTAATAGCCATAATAGCAAGTCACTCAAATTTCGCTTTCTGAAATTATTCTCTAGCCAAGATGGTTAGTTACCTCCATACTTCCTTCTAAAAATATCATTCTAGCCAAGGTGATAAGTCACCTCCATATCATATTTCCTTCCAAAAAATATCCTCTTAACCAAGACAGTTAAACATCTCCATATTTCCCTTTTAGAAAATATCCTCTAGCCAAGATGGTCAGCTGCTTTCAAAAATCTCCTTCTATAATCCCTTCTAAAAATATTCTCCTATATTCTCTAAAAAATATTCTCTACAGCCCCATCATTTCAAATGTTCTATAAAAACTAATTATTACCATAATCGATACCTCGATATGCAAATAAATTTTTGCAACAAACTGTCACGTCCAAGTCACGACTCTCTCAAACAGGCCGCCTCATCCCCGATGCTTCATCAACTCAAAGCCAGATAGCCACTGTCCTCCTGTTGAAAAATCCATTCGTTGAAGACAAAAATCAGCTGGTTTTTAAGAAATTAAAAATATTAATATAATAATAAAATAAAAAAATAAAATTAAAATAAAAATAAAATAAAAAAAAAAAAAAATAAATACAAAATTTTAAGAATTTAAATTGATACAATTTATATTGAAATATTTAAAATAAATCATAATATTGTCAATAACCGTGTATCTTATAGATGCCTCTAAGTATCCATTCACTTTGTTTTTTTTCCAATTTGTAGTCTGCCATGTGCTAACGCGTTTTTTTCACCCGTTCTTACGCTGTGCTAATAACCCCATGTTCCTTCACTGACTATCCCTCTTGCCAGAGTATGATATATGTCTATATCTTTTTATAAATAGTCGTCATGCTCATTTCAAAGAACAAAATCCTTTGAGGAGGTCGAAATCTCCTTGCTACCACGGTGTCAGATTTAACGTTTGATATACCGTGAGGAATGCCTGCCACTAGGTGTGTTAATAAACTTTAGGTTTACTCCGATCTTAACGACAACCAAGTTAACGATCATTAAATAAAAAATGTATGTCATGGTGACAGATGGAATGTTCCATGCGCGATGTTTTTCAATATTATGTTCGATGTTTTGCATTAAATGTGTGATGTTTTTTCGATACAATTGTGTGTGAAGTTTTACAATGTATTTGCGATATTCCCAAATATTGTGATCAATGTTTTACAAATATGTGTGATGTTTTTCGATACAATGTTTTACAAATATGTTCGACATTTCAGAGCTATTTGCATTCGATGTTTCATCCAAGTATGTTTGCATTCGATCTTTGCAGTATGCATTTGATGTTTCACTTTTCATTCGATGTCTGGTTACTAGACCGCAAAAGTCTGACTATATTTTGCCTAAAGTCAGTGTATGAGACGTCAGGGATCGCGTAAGTGATTAGCGCCAGACCCAAACGGTAAAAACCGAAATTCCGGCTACATGTAGTTCTTTAAGCATACGCAATGCATTCATCATTGTGTGGGCAGTACCCCCAGCTGTGCCTGTACTACCCATATTGTTATGTGCATCATCTATGCATTGAGGAGTGCATGACACATGGTCTGAGCTCCAAGGCCGATGTCCACCCGTCCCGTTTAATGATCCAGTTACATGATAATTTGTTAGCATAAGCTGATAGGCGACAAACGAGTTACGTAATTCGTTGGCTTATTTGGCACACGATGGAAGTTGTGTGACATTTGGGCCGAAGATAGATAGTTTTTTTTAAACTTGACAATATTAATATTCAGCGCAAGTTTAGTAAAGTACCAATTTAGACTTATTCTCAAGTTGCACTCTTTTTTACAGTACAAAATGTCGAATATCCGATCGAGTGTCGAAATTCGAGCCGGGAGCGGCACTGAGAGGGATTATAAGACCATGATATAATCTGGCGACGATACCGACTACAACCCGCACAAAAAGTTAATATGTCTGGAAAATTTCATCATTATGATTGCTTACATCATATAGCAAGGGGCTCTGTGCTTATCGGCAAAATGGGTGCGTTTTGGGCGAGCACTGTGTTCGGGTACAAACCCCAGTCCGTTTGCTATTTTTGCTATATTTTCCCGTCCAAAACAATAGCTGAACCCGTTATCGGCCGAGGCTGCCTCATCAGACCTCGGCGGTGTGCGGGGCGCGTACATGTACGTGCACTCTGATCAGCGAACCGCGCCTGTCACAACCGGCCGGGCACTCTCATCTCTGGGCCCTCGGCCTCAGAACGTGGCCCTTCCCGACCCGATTGCACTGTGGATTTGAAGGAATTTCAAAAGGGCTTGCCAGTGCGTCGATTATTTTCGGGGCAGGATTCTATTTCATTCCCCTTTCGTAAGATTTAACAAACAAAAAACCCAAAATTGTCTCATTAAAGATGGAACACATTCATTTCAAAGCTGGAAATCCGTAATTCTGATGAACGATGTATGTAAAAAAAAATTGATTTTAACCTCAATATGAAATTAGTTGGGCTGAGACTGTTTCGATACCGAATTATTCGGGGCGCTAACAAATTAAACTTTAGATGTGCCTTAACCCATCTATCGAATCTGGACATTTCTGAAATTAGCGATGGAACAAAATCGTCTGACTGAATTACTGGTTTGTGTTTCACCCAAAATGACAGTGAATGTTGAAAAAAGCCGAATCTCCGTCTCATCATAATATTAATCGGGCTGGGTTTACCAATGCACCGATTTTCTCAAGGCACTTATACATTCTTTTCCTTCCCCCTTTCGTAAAATGATTTAAAAACAAATTAAAATTGCTGTCATTAAATGACGGACCAAATTCATTCCAAAGCCGGAAATCTGTTCTATCCGCGACGGATGAAAAATGGGTGTTCAAGTACCTGGATGTAGGCTCGATGTGAAATGAGTTGGGCTGAGACTGTTTGGATACCGACTTATTCGCAATTCGGGGCGCTTATAATTAATGTTTGGATGTCCTTTCTCTATGCTTAACCCATCTATCGATTCAGTTAAATTTTGCAGACATCGGCCTAATGTTTTTCTTTTCTTTGTCGGCCGTAAAAGGAATCCCTCTCGGCGCAACTGTAATCCTCCCGGCTCAAATTTACAACACTCAGATATTCGACATTTTGACGTTTTGCCCTTTTGTACTAAAAATGACTGAGTTTAACTTGAAAAAGAAGTCCTAAATATGTATACTTCACTCCTTGCACTGAATATTAATCCGTGAAGTTTTAAAAAGAAAACATCTTTTGCCAAAAAATTACCTCAGTCTCTCATCATAGAGCAAGGAAGCCCTCGCGTGTGCCACTTGTTAAAGACAGCGAATTCTGTAACTCTGCTTATCTTGTTTATACAACACTCGGTGGGCTGTTTATCCGAGAATAACGATGAAACTGCAACCGGCACGTACTGCGCCGATTGGTTTTTATAGCGCCATGCCATCACTTATGTGTAAAAGGCTGGTTTTGGAATCGTCATGGCATGTGGGCATTATGGATGATACATGTACATGTACACGAACATATCATGTACAAAATGCAAACACATGCAGCTGGCGGTACTGCCCAAACAATGACGACTGCTTTGCGCATTGCCCTGAGATTATACCACAATTCCAATATTTACCGTTTAGGTCTGGCTCTAATCACTACGCGATCCCCTGACGTCTCATACACTGACTTTAGGCAAAATAGTCAGACTTTCGCGGTCTAGTAATTAGACTGCGACTCTTAACGAAACATCGAATGTGAAGTGAAACATCAAATGCATATTGCAAAAGATCGAATACATATGGTAGCAGACCAGTAAATAAACTTCCATAGACCCCAATGGTAAATGCTCCCACTTCAAAAATTCGGGAAAATACTCACAACTCTCCAAGGTGTTCGAGACACACATCAAATTAAAGCTTATTTCATCATCTTTCATTTTCTTTTCAATTTTTGGGGGGGGTCAACTGCTGACTTTTGGGAGAAATTTCCATCTGAAGATGATCACCCCTGAAAATGATCCACCAAGCCCATCGCCATTTTGAAAAACGATGCCTACACTCCATTGCAAAGTATATAGCGCTTTTAGGGTCCAGAATTACATCAAGAATTACACAGAACTGCAAGCTCAAGTCCTGTGCACGGTTTCCACCCATATTTTTACAAACCCTCAAGTTCATGGCCCACAGCATGCTCAAATACCGAAGATTTTGAGGGCATGCAAATCATGTTTGGCCGGCGCAGGCAATTTCGGACCGATTTACTGGTCTGCACCCATATAAGATGAAATATCAAAATACAGAAATAAATAAACATCAAATATATATATTGCTCGAAATATCAAACATAAATTTGTAAAACATCGCTCACATATTTGAGAATATCGCAAAATATATTGTAAAACATCACACATAATTATATCGAAAACATTGCACATATATTGTAAAACATCGCTTTATATACATGATGCTTATATTGAACATCACACACAATATTGTAAAACATCACACTTTTACATAATTATATTGAACATCTGCATATACTGAACATTACACATAAATGTAAAAGATAACACACAAACATTGAACTTCGAACATATATATTGTAAAACATTGAATTTTGCAACGTTTGACACGTTCGTTTTACGCGCGCACATGTGATTTTGCAAATCATGAAATCTCGCAAAAGTCTTCATTTTCAACCGGCGATTTAGACCAAACATTAGAGTCTCTCACTGCACGTGTTTCACACACGAAAATGAAGCGTATACTTTCCCTCCTATCCTACTGAGCCTTGCCGTTTCTGTCGGCCTTTTTAAAAGAATCCGAATGTTCACTAAAAACTATCAGCCCTCAATTTTGCGAAATGACGTCATTTCATTCCCCAAATCAGGACTAAATAATGTGATTGGTAAATCCCAATGCAGTGTTTTGTAATACAACAACAGCCGGGCGCGTATCGCCGTAATACTGAAGGAGCACGTGACCACAGCCCACTTTGTTGCTGTGTTCGGGTTTTACTATGACGCGACAACAGGTGAATGACCGAAGACACGATATAGAAAGCGCCTGCTGATTGGTCAAAATCTAGAGGTCCAGATGCGGTTGTCTTGCATAATTAATCAGCGAATCTGCTCAAAAGTATAGACCATGGCTCTATCTATTAATACATATACTAGTTGTGGTACGGCCGGGCCGCAGATTACTTTTTTCCCAAACGTAACATCTGTATAGATGAATAATTTCTCAACTAGAGAATGGTTCGAAAAAGAACCAGATGTATAAACTCGACGTTCCGGTCAGTATGCTCTGACCGTCTTCAGGAAGAGTGCCTAAACTCTAAGAAAGTAAACACTTACCGAAGTAGCAAAAGCAAAATCGGTGAAGTGTGAAGTTGCATCCGGTATTGGATGCTTAGTAAGCTGGGATCCTAGAGCAAGCTTGGCGTGCCCACTGAAGGGTGGAACTTGCCAGGTATATAATTCCATGAGTGGAGACGCAGGGTTGGGCCATGCGTTGGGACGAGGCCATGGGTTGGGACGAATAATTCAATGACATTTTATTAACGACCAACCGATTTCAGATGGCGAAGAGGATTTTTCAGGCGTTGTATTATCCCGAATAGTCGACTTCGATTAACATTAGTGTGACCAGAATCTAGGCCACGAAAAATGGGACGGGGAAGCTACTTCTTAGGTTTTGCTGTTTTATTGCGGAATCTGTGACTTGGAAAAGAGAGGGGAAATAAGTACAAAGTGATTTTCATCCAAGAACAGAATGACTTAGTTAAATACTAATTCTAAACTTAAACAATATAATTAAATAAAGAAAAAAGTAGCAAGTAATTATAACACATTTAGTTAAAGTCCAAATTATCTCAGTGGTTCTTGCTCAATCCTTGATGTCGTCCACCATCTTTGAAACGAAATAATGTCGATTGGATTTACTTAAAATGCAAATGGAATAGAATGTGGAAACTGGAAATAGAGATCGTAAAGGGTGCTTATCAATGTTGATCGATCTGATAATTGTATCAAAATGTGACTTTCATCGCAAAGTACGGGAATCCGATTGAAGTTAATTTTATAACATTATCAGTTTCGAAATAAATTTAACCACAAAAAAAAACAAAAAAACACAAAATATGTGAAAGGAAATTATAGCTAAACTTGTTATTATCAAATACGATTACAAGTAAACTTTTAAAGGAGAAAACTAAATATATTTGTCATCCCTGTAAATTGGAGAAGAGACGAAAAATATGTACATAGTGATGATCTTCATCCAAGAACAGAATGACGCTCGAAGCACGCGAAATTCAAAATAAAAACCTAGAGGGCGCTTTGTCCAATTATCCCCGCATGCTACACCAAGACACAAGAGACCGGAATCAGAGGCTGCACACTCAGCATTCTTTGTTACCTGTGGCCTGAGCGTGCCGTTTATTCAATTTGCCAAACACATCAAGTTTCTGATAGCGCAGAACTGCAATTGATTATAGCAACAATACCACAGATTGTTCAGCAATATTTTCACAGAAAGTTCCCACGCCCGAAGCTGATGGCATTGGAACTGGCAATTATGTATACATACGCAACAATGCCACCAGATTGTTCGGCATTATTCTCACAGGTTGTTCCCCTTGGGAAGCTGATAGCGTGGAACAGCAATTATCATGTATACATAGCAACAATACACAGATTGTTTAGCATTATTCTCACAGTTTGTTTCCGCCCGAAGCTGATAGCGAAGGGAACAGCAATTACATGTATACATAGCAACAATACCACCAGATTGTTCAGCATTATTCTCACAGTTTGTTCCCGCTTGAGAAGCTGATTGCGTGGAACAGCAATTACAACTGTATACAGCAACGCAACAATACCACCAGATTGTTTAGCATTATTCTCACAGTTTGTTTCCGCCCAGAAGCTGATGGCGTGGAACAGCAATTACAATGTATACATAGCAACAATACCACCAGATTGTTTAGCATTATTCTCACAGTTTGTTCCGCCCGAAGCTGATGGCGTGGAACAAGCAATTAGCAACAATATCACAGATTGTTAAGCAGTATATTATCTGGATTGCTCCGCCCGAAGCGGATAGCGCAGAACTGCAATTATACTTAGCAAGTATAGTTAAAACAATCTTGTCAAAGTCTGCTCCCCTCCAAAGCTTGATAAGCAGAACCGCAATAATAAGCAAAACAGTACTGACACTGTTAGTTCCTGCATCCCGAAAACTTTGGTGACCCTTGGAACTCTGCAATTAGCCATGAGCAACATAATTATTATGCAAATACCATCATCAATAATGATACACAATGCAACCGTCATTAGTGTATACAATTACCACGAGCAATATAATAAGAAGTAATTAATAGTCAATTAAACCATATCGCAAGGGCCAACTATTAAAAGCAATATCTTAATACCAAAAGCAATATTTCTGTGGCCGTGTTTCGGCCTAAACACTAAGCGATATTGCTCAAATAATGCAAACAGATAAACTTCAAGTGTAACTCATGAATATATCAATCAGCAAAATAGGTAAGAGAATACAGACTGCATGCCTTTGCGATTAATCCATTAAACTTTATCTTGTGCCTGAATTACCGACAAAGGCAGGGGTCGGGGGCTTTGCCCCCAAATCCCAGAAGCATCATAAATAAAGAATAAAGTGGCCAATATCTGAGGCCTATTTGCGGCCTTGGAATGCAATTCCCGCTAAACTACAACTCTGTCAGTGATAATGCCGCTTCTAAGAAAGGCGAAACCCCTCAAAACCACTGAGGGAAAAAAAGGGAAATTCCTTTCTGGCTCCGCTAAAACTGGCAACCGAGTACTTCAAAATCAAGATTACTGCGTCAAACACTCTAGAATCGGCAAAATCACGCAAACAAATCAAGCAATCAAAAACATCAAAATTGACCATGGCAATGTTTAAGCGGAAAAGGAAATGTGCAAAAGGTGGCTACGAACGGGGAGGAGGAGGAATTTTTCAGCAAGACAAAACTTCCTTGCAAGACCTAACCGCGCGGCTGCTCAAGCAAAAGTGACCGTGTGCTCGAACTTTCAGTTACCAGTTCAATAAAAGTGAACTAGTTCATGCACTTAAATCATTGTGGCCACAAGGGGAGTGTTCTGGAATGGCTAACCTTCCAACCAGCCCTGTCAACGGTCCAGCGGTGATAAATTATTTGAAGCTTCAATTACATTTGCCTCAAATCGATTATCCCCGCATGCTACCAAAGACACAAGAGACCGGAATCAGAGGCTGCACACTCAGCATTCTTTGTTACCTGTGGCCTGAGCAGCCGTTTATTCAATTTGCCAAACATCAAGTTCTGATAGCGCAGAACTGCAATTGAACATAGCAACAATACCACAGATTGTTCAGCAATATTTTCACAGAAAGTTCCGCCCGAAGCTGATAGCGTGGAACAGCAATTACATGTATACATAGCAACAATACCACAGATTGTTCAGCAATATTTTCACAGAAAGTTCCGCCCGAAGCTGATAGCGTGGAACAGCAATTACATGTATACATAGCAACAATACCACAGATTGTTCAGCAATATTTTCACAGAAAGTTCCCGCCCGAAGCTGATAGCGTGGAACAGCAATTACATGTATACATAGCAACAATACCACAGATTGTTCAGCATTATTCTCACAGTTTGTTCCCGCCCGAAGCTGATAGCGTGGAACAGCAATTACATGTATACATAGCAACAATACCACAGATTGTTTAGCATTATTCTCACAGTTTGTTCCCTTGAAGCTGATAGCGAGGAACAGCAATTACATGTATACATAGCAACAATACCACAGATTGTTCAGCATTATTCTCACAGTTTGTTCCCGCCCGAAGCTGATTGCGTGGAACAGCAATTACATGTATACATAGCAACAATACCACAGATTGTTTAGCATTATTCTCACAGTTTGTTCCCGCCCGAAGCTGATAGCGTGGAACAGCAATTACATGTATACATAGCAACAATACCACAGATTGTTTAGCATTATTCTCACAGTTTGTTCCCGCCCGAAGCTGATAGCGTGGAACAGCAATTAGCAACAATATCACAGATTGTTAAGCAGTATATTATCACAGATTGCTCCCGCCCGAAGCGGATAGCGCAGAACTGCAATTATACTTAGCAAGTATAGTTAAAACAATCTTGTCAAAGTCTGCTCCCCTCCAAAGCTTGATAGCAGAACCGCAATAATAAGCAAAACAGTACTGACACTGTTAGTTCCGGTCCAAAGCTGGTGACGCGGAACTCTGCAATTAGCCATGAGCAACATAATTATTATGCAAATACCATCATCAATAATGATACACAATGCAACCGTCATTAGGTATACAATTACCACGAGCAATATAATAAGAAGTAATTAATAGTCAATTAAACCATATCGCAAGGGCCAACTATTAAAAGCAATATCTTAATACCAAAAGCAATATTTCTGTGGCCGTGTTTCGGCCTAAGCTTGCTAGCGATATTGCTCAAATAATGACAGATAAACTTCAAGTGTAACTCATGAATATATCAATCAGCAAAATAGGTAAGAGAATACAGACTGCATGCCTTTTGCGATTAATCCATTAAACATCTTGTGCCTGAATTACCGACAAAGGCAGGGGTCGAGGGCTTTGCCCCCCAAATCCCAGAAGCATCATAAATAAAGAATAAAGTGGCCAATATCTGAGGCCTATTTGCGGACTTGGAATGCAATTCCCGCCAAACGGACATGCTGCGGGACGGAGTTTCGCAACATGACCGCCGCCAAATAGACTCAGGTCGTATGCAACCAAGGATAAATAAACATAATCATGTAAAGCAATACGCAAATAGTGTTTAGCATCGGTCACCCAAAATAAACGAGCAACCTTCATCGGTCAGGTGAACCTCATCTGTGGGGTGCTGCGGAGTGGTCCAAAGATTACGGTGTTCGACTCCTGTGCCGTGGTACATGGGTTCGAATCCTGACCGTGGGCACACGGTGCTTGTGCTCCTAAGCAAGGCACGTTACCGTTGTCGATTCGCCTTTCGGATGGGACGTAAGCCGTAGGTTCCGTGTGTTGTGCAACGCACATTAAAGAAACCAGTAACACCTAAGACTCGGTTACTAAGAGAAGGGTTTTTTCCCCGGTGTTTCTTAATAACTGACATAATGTCCAGCGCCTGGAGTATACCTTAATGTAGGTAGATACCTGGCTATATAAGACTCCGGTAATAACATTGTCAAAAATAAAATCTGTCTGATCATATACTCGAACGACGAATTGGAGGCAGCCAAAAATTAATGACTCCCTATATGCAATCCAGAACAGGGAAATATATGCGTAATGAGCGAAAGTCAAACGGCGGATTGCCTACATGCGTATTTCGGTACACGGTTATGTAGGTGATGCTTTGCAGAATTTCGGAAAAGAAAATAATGAAATAGGAAAGTGTCACCGTGCGTCTTGCCTGTTGTCATAGATACGCTAGCCAGCCGTGAGTTTCCAGAGTTGCTTGTGTTTACGAAGCCGAAATCAATGGAGCCGACCTGTAACACTGCACCATGAAGGCAGGCAATGACGAATCTGCAGACCATGCCTATAGTGCATCCATAAAAAAATTCAGTGTACTCGGTCATCCGCATTGTGTGCCAGCTGTTGCAACGGAGGCTCTCTTCCAAGGGCGATCACCCCGCCACCCGCGCAAAACCAGTTCAAGAAAACGTCTCCATGCTCCAACCATGGAGATCCTTTTTACACCTACATGCTCCTTTTCATAGCTCCATGCGCCAACTTCTCCAATCGGCCTGTCAGGTGGCGAATCTCATGAAAACAGAAAAGGAAAAGTTGAAAACTCCATTAATACTGGGGATATAGATCTTGTTTGAAAATACTGGGCGAAATACGAGTGTAACGACGGTAAATAAATACGAAATAGCCTAAATGTGATAAACCTGTCATTGTGAGGCCCGGCCGGCAAACTCAAGGGCACGACGAATGACTGCAAACTGAAGACGTGTGTGACCGCGCTCACATCGAAATGAGACAAAAAAATATGTGAAGCAAGTGGTAATGTGGAACCAGCAATGTTATAGCCACCTGTACTGCAGGGCATGACGAGTTTGCAAGGCTGGGAAGGAAACAACGTAACCACAAACTGGTCAGTTTTTTGAAATACACAGCTCCAGTTCAAACCTAAATGGCGTAACAATCACAACAGTGACAACGGATAGGAGTAGCATAGCGGGGAAGGCGAACTGCAGGTACCAGGCAGTAAAATGCAAATAAACCCGTAAATGCAAACAAAAAAGGCAACTCGGATATAAAGGCGAGCATCAAAGTGATTCGTGCAAGTAAACGGCCTCTATATACCGACACAATGCGGCATAAGATACCATAGTGATGAAGCGTCGTCTATCATCGTTTTACTACAAACTGCTTTGTTACTTTTATGAGGAAAACTCAGCTACTATACATTTGAAGAAAATCCGATAGGTATGAAGTAATCGAAGCAGGGGCATAACTAGATACCGACAATAAAAATAACTTAATCATTTTTGGGGTCCTTACATTTTGCTTTATCATTTCTTAATAGTATAATTGTAATGATGATTACTTTTTAGTATTTTTAAATTAATGCTTTCTTAATATATATTGTTACAGCTTCACACAATTCCGCTACAGGTGGCGAGAAAGCTGATTTAATAAACCATTTATCAATCAATCAATCAATCATTAACAAGCTGCAGCATGGAGGGACAACGCTCGGCATCAAATTCTGGCGTGCACGGAGCTGAAAAGATTGTCAAGCCCTCCAATATAAAAGGCTTGTGCGAGGGGTCGGGGCAATGGCGTTTCGAAACTGAAGAAGCTTGGACGAAAGTCTATTGATGATCAAACCATGGAGCTACAACACCTTGGTCAAAAATCTCTCGTTCAATGTTTCCATGCAAGCAATAAATGGAAACAACTCCATACAAGCGATAGAAAGGAACTTCACCTTGAAAGTTGACCATTTGGTGTTTTCGTGAGAAATTTCGAAAACACGTGGTTCTTTGTAACTGTACTGGTGCTAATGTTGACTGTTTTGGCAAAAGTAACTAATGCGAAACTATGGAAAATGCTAAACCCAAAAAAAGTAAGGTTCGGTTGTCCCGATTTTTTCTCCGTAACGTGGGGGCAAATGCGCTCCCAAACCACTTGAAAGATTGAAGGACCGGGCGCATTTCATTAGAGCGACTAGCACCCATGCCAGAGAAATTACAGAAAACTCCAAAATGTTTAAGGAGAGTAGCAACCCAGTGAGGTCAAGAGTACTCAAGGAAAGTACTAAACTGTTCAACATGACACATAAAATAGCGCATACCATGGGCATACATTTATCGTAATAAAAATGGCCATAAAACCCCAGCAAATCAAAATCATCCGGACGAACAGGTAAAAGGCGAAAAGCTGTCAAATCCGACCGTAGTAAAGTGCATCCTAGCTTATCGAAACTAGAAATCTGAGTTATGCATCATCAAACTCGTGTAAATGACGGCAGTGATAGATGGGTCAACGAAGCCGTCTACTGAACTAGTGGTATATTGGGGAAAAATTAAGAATCAACCGAAATCAGTTGCGTAGGTACCTGTACCAGACCCACCGGTGAACAACGTGAAATTGGGAAGGGCTCATACAAAGCGGACCGGCCACACGACCCAAGTCAATCCTCACAATTGATGCTGCAATGTAAATGGCTGGATGCTCACGAGCAGACTGAGAAATACGCGCAGAAGAACTAACCCTTGGTCCGGAAAAAATCTAGCTGAAAATCATATAAAAACCTCCTTCAAAACCGTGTGTACATTGTAACTAAGGTAATGGAAAAACACGGGCAGAAAATTTGGATATCTGAATTAGAACGATCGCGCTGTGCTGGGACGAAAATAGGTTGTTGTAAGACGGGTGCCCCCGTACAGTGTTAACCAAGTTTCGGCATCGATATTTGCCCCAGAGCGACGGCAGCAATGACGACAGCATGCTAGCTGATGTCGCCACAAATGAACCGGGAAGCAAAACATTAGAAAGGCAGATGTCAACTACTCGATTGATGTTAAACGGGGAGTTTGCTTATAATGAGGACAAATCAGCCAAGACGGCGACTCAAAGTGAAACAGTAATACCCAAAGAATCATCAGTAAACTCGAACCATGAAAATGAAGTGACCGGGCAAAAGTGCGCCGAACCCTACACACTCCCTTTGCCAAATATTTCCTGCAAATTAAGGAAGACTTTTCATCACAAGCACTAGTTAAAGTGGCATCAATGGCAAAAGAGGAAAGAAGCAGTTGAATCAGCTATGTAGGAAGCCGAAGCTACGAGCAATGGGAACTTTGTAACCCACTAATTCAGTAAAGTTCTATTACGGAATGGGACTTACTGCAACACCAAAAGTCGTCATATAGACGATTTCCTCCAGGCCGACCGAAGATGGTGAATGGCGCAGCTAGCAGGAGTGCCGCCCTCCAGTCCCACGGTATACAAA
>JASAOE010001273.1:0-12000 GCA_029964075.1 Patiria pectinifera
GTACGAGCCAGCTAGACTGGTTCCCTGACCTTACAATTCCCCAATGTATGTAAACTGCTCTGTTTCTTCTTATATGGAGTCAGGGAACCAGACTACAGGAAAATGATCGTTTTTCTTGGTTTTTATAGCATTTTCGAACCCAAAACCTCAAAAAAGTCAGTGTAACTATATTTGCTATATATTTCCAACCCCCCAATTCCATCCATTTCTGAAAATAACAGCAAAAGCAAATGATGTATATTCCCTTTAAACCAGATCCAAGTTAATAGAGAAGGAGCCACTGCACCCGAAAAAGAAGACAGATACACAACAAATTCACACTAACTGGACGACTGTGTAGTTTTTTTTAATCAGCAGATAACATTCACAGCTTTTTACACAGTGAACTTTATTATTAATGTACTCTGTCCCAACCAACAAGTAGTATTTTTTATACACAGTATGCAACTAGGCATTAAGACAATAACCATCAGATTCTTTATGTATGCGGAGACGGGAGATATAGTTTAATAAGCTTGCATTTTGTCAAAGGGGAGTTAATTGTCAGTGATTTGTCAGCGTTGTTTCATATAAAGTAAAGTCTTCAAACTACTTAAAAAACAACATTTAAGCATCAACTTCGACTTCTGATAAACATGTAATCTGGGCACAATTTCATAGCGCTGCTCAGCACACCATTTTATGCTCACAGAACCTCCGCCTATTTCATACATACTGTGAGGCAGAAATCTCCATGCGTGCTAGACCATTACCACATTCACTCCATGAAATAGTGCTTTACCCTAAATCCCTAGCATGATTTTACTAGGAACCATACCCATCCTGGCAAATTCCAACACCATATGCGAAACTGCACACTTGCATTTCTGACTTTTGTTCTGGAGGTGTGCCAACCCAATGTAAAAGACTGTCAATTTAGGGGTACTGTACCCATCCCGACAGATTGCAACAAAACAGGCTGTTAAGGTTTGATGGGTTGAGTTCTGTTAGGGGTAATTACGGTTAGCACAATTTTCTGCTACAGTAAACACAACTTTTCTGCCAACTTTTAAGCAGCGTCATGAAATTGGTACGTGTTGGTTCGCTCATCCCCACCCACTTTCCAAGGATGCTGGTGACCTCTGATTTCTTGAGCTCTCATTGGGCAGTTTTTGTTTGCCCGGTTACCAAGGCTCAACACACATACTGGAATTTGTATCCTTGTTGAGTCATATCTTTGTTCTCGTGTACTAAAGTTTTCAAGTTTGAAAGTGAATTTTCAAAATGCTCCTATTTTAACCAGAATTAATTTCCTGGGCTGAAATTCGGACCTAATATCCTTTACATAAAATACTTCAATTTGCGACATATCAACACACCTTGGAAATTCCTAGTTTTTGAGGAAAATCCATATATATTTCGTGATAACCTTGTGGAGACGTATTCACCTATAGAAATTGCCCCATGGAGACGTATACAATCTTTTGTTCCCTACTGTGCACATGTCTCCACAGGGTACCGTGTACCAGATCATTTCCTCATGCACACAGAATAAACACTGATCCTGGCAAGTGAGTTTGCACAATGCTTTGCAAAAGTCTGTGTTTCCTTCTGAAATTAGCAGCAATAAGCATCCTTGGATTGGGCGACGAAGACAAGCAAATTCTGCTGGCTCTTGGTGATTACCCATGATGCATCTTGATACCCACAATGCACTTTTCTTTGGATAACCCATAGAGCTATATTAAGCTCTATGGGATAACTACACATAACTTAGGTCACTACATAATAAATGAGATAATTAAGAAACATATACACAATTACAAAAAAACCAATTCATATTCTGTTACAAATCGAATCGGTAAAGCAATCAACATAATAGAGATAATGATTCACTTCAAATATGAATTATGTTAACATCAAATAAATAAGCTACACGTAAAAATTCATGCTTCCAAAAAAAAGGCAATCTTTATCAACACTAACTGTACACAATGCACCTCAGAAAACCCAATGTCCAATTCTTTAAACATTTACGTATTTTTTTATGCATTTTTTTTTTACTTACCCAGTTAGAATATAAAACGAAAAATTCAAGATCTATACAATTTTCAACCATAACCCACAGTGAAGTTCACTGGATTATAAACATGGTGCTAAATGAATTTCAACACTTTAACAATTCTCCAAAGATTGTAAAACAAGCAGATAAACAAGGCCTTTTCTTTAAAAATCAGATGAAATGCCCAGATAGATACCAGGTATAAATTTTATGTATTCTTTGAAATCCTCTTCAGATAAACCAGCAACATTACGATGCAGGGAATTTAGTGATTATTTTTCGTGAACTTTGGTAAAGTTACTGTATGCACTCTGAGTCTAATGGTCCGAACAAGTTAACTAAAATACCAATTCTATCCATGAGGCCAAGAAAACTTCTTTAATTTTTTTCTCCCTGTAAATAGGAAGAAATTGCAAAAAAGATCATGTTGGCCAGTATTAGTCAATACAGAGTTTCTTAATAACAAGACGACTGTATTCATATACATGTATATATTACGCTCTGTGACTGCCATATAGATTCTTGCACAATGACAACTCTTGCGAAACACTTCGAAGCAAACTGTATCGACTTGTATTTGATTTTAATCGTATTTGTATTTTACTTTATTTTTGTACAGATGCTACTGTGCATATTGTATGATGTGCTATGTGCTTACTACTTCTAATCTATTTTATTTTCTGCGGACAATTATGTAAGTTAGATTCCACAAGGAAAACAACAATACAAAAAAAGTTGTATTTGTGTCGCAAGTTTTCTGTGTGTCATCCTTACAAGGAAAAATCCACTTGACTTTTGCCGTTTTACTTTCACTACACTAACTCTTGTTTCTGGTGTTATGTTTTGAGCAGGAAAATCACTGATAAATGTCACCGCACTACAGCTGATTACACTACAACCTAACCAATTTTTTAAACATCACGTAGTTTATTACACAACACGGCCATGCTACACATGGATTATGATATTTGTTTTTTTAAGTTATGTACAAGTTTTTGTCCCACTTTTTAGTAACAGCATACTTTCCTTTCGTATTTATACATTGACAACACGTACAGCAGGACATATGGCTAATATTATTATCATTAATATATATTTTTTTACACTGAAAACTTGTGACAGCATCAAGGCTATTTTTTTTTTTGGTACGTCGTTAAGCGCGATATTTTAAGAGTCCGTTAGCTTGTGCAAGTCCACGTTAGAACAGCCCTACAAAAATAAGATTATTCTGGACAAGTTTTCAAAAAAAGAGAGCAGTTTTTCAATGTTGGTTAGTCATCAGATAAACCAGAATTCTTGACGCTGTGTATTTTTTTTTAGTGGGGCACATAAGGAAAATGTTTCAGGGAATAATAGTGCCTTTGATGATACAAGCGTGGCATTTGGGACACAGTCAGAGTTTGTCACGAGAAAGATATCTGGCTATAGGGCCATCGCAGATTTGTCCTTCTAAAACATATAGGTAGAATAACAAGCAATGGCGGCCTTTTTTTCAACATTGCTGCCATTGCTTGCTTAATATTCTTACTGTATTTTTTTCACAGGATAAATCTGCGATGGCCCTATAGCCAAATATGTCTCACGACATACTCTGACTGTCTGCCAAAAGCCATGCTCCTGAAGATGGTCAGAGCATACTGTCCGGAACGTCGAGTTTATACCTCTGGTTCTTTTCAGAACCATTCTCTTAGTTGAGAAATTATTCGCACATGGTGTTTCCGCAAACCTTTCATTCATTAGTATCTCCACCATGCAAAGCCTCTGCAAATCTTACTTAAAAGCCATGCTTGTATCATCAAAGGCACAATTCCTGCACCTATATGCCGTACTATTTTTACCAAGTTGCGACACAAAACTTTGGCAGACAAGTCTTAGAAATTTTTTTCTCTAATTTTTTTTGTGAATTTTCTGTAGAATGTAATATTTTTCTGAAAGTCTATTTCTGTTAGCATGAGTACAATGAGAAGAAAAGGACAAGCAAATTTTAATTCGCTGTAACGTTCTCAAGAATTTCCATAAAAAGTTGGAAATACATACTTTGCTCGTCCTTTGGCTCTTTTTGCGAACATTGTATTTGGTTGCCTCCAAGTTGCGCGTAAAAATTGCTTCGTGTAACTACGCCATTACGTTACAAAAACCTGTAGTTTTTTCCCTAGGATGATGCAAATTGAAGATTTTCTCTATAATTATGCGGTTTTGGCGATCTGAGCTCGCGAACATTGCCAAATTGCTCTCTTTTTTTTTTCTTGTAAAAAGTTAAACGCTTAAAAAAAAGAGGAAAAAGTCCTATAGCATATTACATTGATCAAAATACATCTGCAGTTGTCATACAAACACATAGCCGAATGTACATTTGTATATAGATATTAGATAAATACTTGACTCCGCCCCCTGACTCCGCCCCCTGACCCCTGACCCTTTTTTGCATAATGATAGTATACACTCACTGGAACCCAAAAAAAGAAAATTAAAAAAATTGTTTCTAGACTTTAGCTTTACATTACACGGAGAAAATATTTTTACAATAGATGTATTTTTAAGTTGCAATTTTTGATGGAAGAAAGTCGTAAACTCTCCACTAGTTGATTCAAACAAAAAGTTGGTTAAAATGTTTTGATCGCTGAATTTTTTTAAATTTTTGTTTTAAAAAACTGCACATGACTGAAATGTGTACAGCAGCGAGTCAAAAAGCTCTACAGTGAAATTTGGGTAATGAAATCTGAGCAATATTAAATTCTAACCAACTGGTTGTTTTTTACGAGACAAACGCTTCAACTGAGGAGCATTTCACTAGCTCAAAAAGTCGAAGAAAAAAAAAATTCCCTAATTGTACAGGTTAACAGTCTTTAAAGCACATTGGTTATACTAAATTTTCACATTATTCTGACCGCTAGCGAGCCAGTTTGGCGTAGTTAAATACACAAGTCTTTTTTTTTTTTACATCTGACAATTTTAGAGCTTAAGATACTACATGTACCGTGTGTTGCAACACTGTTGTCAATTAAGCATTTAAACATACATGTATACAGTCCGGACAGTAGACTATCCATGTGAGGCAATATGCCCAGATGAGGCTTGCGGCCCAATTAGGAATGGCATCAGCACCGTGGGCAGCCAGGCTCACTTGGCTTTGACCAATGACGATGACTGCTTGACATACATACAAAAAAAGTGCAACATTGTGCCCAAATGCAGTGTGGAACCCAAATAGGAATTCCTACTGCATTATGAACTGGAATCCCCATTCGGGCAACCAAGCTACTTGGGCAACCAAGTACTTTCTATAGCTCATAGAGTAGCAGTATTTGATTGCTAGACTGTGCAGTTGCTTGAGACGTAATTGGTTACTGGTTCGAGTCCCGCCAAAAAGCACAAACTTCAAAATTTACCTCTGTCAAAATCGTCAGAGTTTATACCCACACGTGGAAGATCCCACGTGACTGTGCACAAGTCCGACACAGCCACCGCTGGCCCACAATGCATTGCAAGTACTGATACCATTTCTAAACCAGACGGGAGATAAGCCCACAGTATAAGCATGCCTACAAGTATTAAGAGATTCTTTAAGTCATTTTTTTCCCCCCTTCTTGCTGTGCTTCCAAGGTTACAGATTGATAGTAGAGATAGACGCCTATAATATATATATCCAGGAAATTGCCTGTGTGGATGTGTGTCATTAACGGCATTCCCATACTTTGACAGACAGATCCACACTACCGCTGATGACGAACGGGGCAGACTTGTGGAAATCTGTGGACAAAAAAAAACAGGACAAATTCGTGACAACTGATGAAAGTTTTACATGCCGAATACAGAAGCCTGCATGGCCAAGGCCTTTCCCTGGGCCTTGCCTCGCTTTTCAAAGGCCAAGCCCGACCAACCTTTGCACTTTCTACCCTTAAAAGGCTTTTCGCTGGACTTGAAATGAATGGAATGGTAATGGACTTGTCACTAACTTGTGATTGACATGTGGATGACATGTGGATGACATGTGGACGACATGTGGACGACATGTGGACGACATGTGGACGACATGTGGATGACATGTGGATGACGTGGATGACATGATGTGGATGATATGTGGATGACGTGGATGACATGATGTGGATGACATGTGGATGACATGTGGATGACATGTGGATGACATGTGGATGACATGTGGAAGACATGTGGATGGCATGCGGAAGACATGTGGATGGCATGCGGAAGACATGTGGATGACGGTGGGGGTTCCACTTACCGAGTGAGGTGACGAAGTGAGTGTGGCAATTGAGGGTCTTCTGACAGCGCCTGTTCTTGTAGTCCCAGACCCTGATGGTCTTATCGTCAGACGCACTCAGGATGTACTTGCCGCCTGGATGGAAGAGTACACCTCGGACCCAGTTGTCATGTCCAGTCTGTTTGGAAATTACAAAAAATTGGGAAAAATCATAAACAACCTAATACACATATAATGAAATTTGTATCCTTGTGGAGACATATCTTATTGTTGGATGTTTGAGGGATTAGCCCTAACCCTCCAAGGTCCATCAAAATCCATCACGAAATCTTGAAGGACATTTTTTTTAGGATTTGAAGGTTGAGCTTGGTCGCTGTTATTTAACAGTCTTGTTAAAATCCTGCAAAATTCTCCAACTGCCTCCATGTACAAATTTCATACAGCCTCAATCATCAAAAATCCTTCGCTATTTCTTGACTTTGTTCAGTGGAGGGGCGACCAGTGCCTCAATCCTGCAAAATCCTCCAACAATCACTGTTGGTACGTTGAGGCATGATTGTTGAGGTGCGGATGATTTCTCGGCCTAAATTTATGCATGGTTAATCATAAGCAACACAAAGTACAGCCTCCAAAATCAACCGATACATTTTTTGCCATATAGCCTCAATCTTTTCAAAATGCTCCATTTGTGTGCAGTAAGATTTTGGAGGATTTGGGAAGGTTAGGGTTAAAGCTATAGTCCATCATTTGCAGCTATCTGAAAAGTAACTGGCGTAATTATTGTTGAAAAACATACTTGGTTGAAAGATAGTAAGGGGACTAAACTCCCTGTGAAATTATTCTTTCTGGCAAGCTGTCATTTTGAAGTAATCAACAATCAACGAAAGAAGGCCTTTCCAACAGTGCTCCTTAAGACGCACCGTAGGAAATTTAAATTAGTAGTTCGTTTTGTTATTCAGCAAAGCGCGCGAGCATTGGCACGACTCACACGCACGCGCGGTTGCTATAATTCGTCGGATCAGTGCGCAACATCGCGTAGCTGCAATCGGCTCAGTGGGAACGTGTCTCGGACGCTGAATTCAGGCCCAATTCAAAACAAGATTCAGCAACTTTTGATTTGAAATTGAGATCCTAGAATGTTGTTTTTCTCAGAATATACAGCTGAAGCTGAAGCAGTTGTTCAGTTCCCTTCGTTAGATATTGAGCACTTTTGTTGCTTCAAACGAACAAAATGCACAAATTACAAATGATGAACTATATCTCTATTACTTTACATTTACATAGGCCTATATGCTGGTGCGAGGAATTAGCTTTGTGGCTTCGTACACCTTTTCCATTGGCAAACCCAAAGGTTTCCAAAGCAGCCTGGGATAAGATGAAAGTGCTAGAATGTCTACGTACCAGGGTAATGATGCACACACTAGCACTGACATCCCAGATTTTGATGCTCTTGTCTCGTGATCCCGACACCAGGAATGGTCCCGAGCGTTGATTCTTCTTAGTCTGCCAGATACAAATTAAAAGTAACTTTTATTGTGAATTATATTGGCAATGGTTATTTAATCTGAACTGGGTAGCCCATTCAGTGGAATCCACTGGTCTCCCATGGGGCAAGTAAAGAGAACACAAAGCAAAGAAATTACAGTTTAGACGCTGAAGGAAAACCTCAGAAGAATATTCTGGGGAAACCCACGGAATCAAGTACCGGTAGGGATGGAAAACCCAATACACATATTGGCGCAGGCGGGATTCGAACCCGCGTCACAGCGGTGGAAGGCGTGAAAGTACCACTACGTCAACCTACACGTAACTCCCCAGATGTATAAGAGATCATTAAAAAAACCTCAGGCCAAGAGAAAATGAAAAGTGAAATGGGTCGAACGCCACTGTGAAAGGAGAACCTCGGTTTAAGATAGTTTATACAAATCAATAAAGAAAAAAAAAATCAATTAAATTAACTTAAAAATAAAACGAAATACAATGAAAGTGGTGTTGCAAATGCACGTAGCATGCTGGTGTAGTGATAACATAGGTGTAGTGCAATTATTAACCCTAACAGAACTCAACCCATCAAACCCAAACGGCATGTTTTGTTGGAATCTGTCAGGATGGGTACAGTGCCCCTAAACTGACAGTCTTTTACAATGGGTTGGCACACCTCCAGAAACTAAGTCAGAAATATGTGTGTGCAGTTTCCCATATGGTGTTGGAATTTGCCAGGATGGGTATGGTTCCTAGTAAATCATGCTAGGGAGTTAGGGTTAATGTAGATTTCAAGGAGTACTCTAGACATGCAAACAGCGCCGTGGTTAAGGGTCCTTCCCACAAACTTGGGTAAACTATTTTGATGAATCTGTCCCCTCAAGACCGATGAAGGTTAGGGGTGCGCATATACAGGTAGTACCGGAACCACGTACCCGATTGAAAAAAAACAACAAAAACAAGGGTACCTGTTTAAGAAACCCAACCCCCAAATAAGCCTCTGTACTGATGACGTCACACTTTGTTTACGTGTGTGCTTTCCTATGGTGCTCAGTGGACCGTGGGCCCCCACTGGCTCCATAGGAAAGTGCACATGTACACAAAGTGTGACGTCATCAGTACAGAGGCTAATTCAAATCTTGCAAGTTGCTGTTCAGATTGTTCATTAAGGTCCGCACTATAATACTACCACATCGGTGCGTCAATACAGCAAGATAAAAGTGTATACAGTGAGCATAGCTGCATCAAGCATTACAAATGTGAAACATATTTTGTGTTTCTATTGCCTGGTTTTCATTTTGAAAAGTTCCCCACAAATGACATTCAAAACCTTTCTTTTTCATTGTCTGAGAAGTTACTAAGCAATTTGCAAAGTTGGTTACGGGTACTCCATCCCATAATCTGGAACCGATTCCTGACACAGACTGTTGGGTACTCAGTTCCAGAGCCGTATTTGTTATAGAGAGAGCTACGACAACTTCAGACTGTTGAACCACACTGGCCGTTCATTATGTGTACAGTGCAGCGTGCGACTATTGTGTACGAATTATATACCAGGTATGTGCACGGATGCATAATCCGCCATTTTAGCTCCAAACAGTGCGACCTTATGTCGCAACTCTCTCTATATACGGCTTTGCTCGGTTCTAATGCACAGCCCTAATGATAGTTGGCAAAATATGGTATTAGCAAAACAGATGTTGTGACCAATAGATGCCTTCAAAAGAGAAGAGTGCCCAGAAGACTAGTCATAACTTCTAACAAACAAATGTTGTGAGGAGGGAACCTTACACCAGTTACACTGTGCTACTGGGAACGTGAACAATCATGCAAAGTTATCGTTTTTCATGCAAATTTGTTTCCTTGTTATTACAATTACCTGCTTGCCGTCAATATTGTTAGACACGGTTAGCTTTAGGAAGAGGAAGCGAGTGTTAAATTGTGAAGATATTCACCACAAACTAGTTAGTTATTTCAAGAAATTAAAGGGTTACAAGAAGAAAACATGCTACTGAAGTATTTGAAACTGAAGAAATTTTTGAAAATATATTTTGTACGTTATTAATAAATAATTTTTCACTGCCTCCAGGGCCCAATTTCACGGCGCTGCTAAGCACACAATTTTCTGCTAACAGCGCCTCTGTCTATTTCATGGAGACTGTAAGTGTAAGCACAGCAAAAGGCAGGCTTACTTCAGAGGAAAAATTTGCTTAGCTTAGTGACGTAACAATAGAAATCTCCATGCATGCGCGACCGTTAGCACGTCCACGCTGTGAAATAGTGCTAAGGGTTAGCACATTTTTCTGCTATGCTTAGCACACCTTTTCTGCTAAATGCTAAGCAGCGCCGTGAAATTGGGCCCTGCTAATGGCGTTAGCTCGGACTCTTGTATTATTTTAAAGCCTGCAATGTCCAAACCGAATAGGAAAAACAGGATCTTCACTCCAATTCTAATTGGTGGCTTTAGATAAAGTTAAATACTGGGGAATTTTCTGTATGGACGTGATGGATGGGGCAAGTTACATGTAAGCCGTGTTTCCATTGGACTTTTGGTTAACTTACTGTGACTGTCCTGTAGAATGACAAAATTAAGTCCAATGGGGACGGATGGTAAACTAACCCCCCTGTCAACTTTACACGACCGTGATGTAAAACTACCGGGCTGAAAGTGGTCATGCAAAATTACCGCGCAGCCATGGTAAGTTATCAGGGACATTCTGCCAATCACTCACATTGAGTAAATGTTCCGTCGGTGTTCACAAAAAGTCTGAGTGGGAACGCATGGTAGACTTACGCAAATAATGTTGTGGTAAGTTTCCACATGGCCGTGGAGAATAAGTCCAATGGGAACATGGCTATAGAATGATCATGCGTGTGCCATGCGCCGTGCAATGCATGTTGAGAATGCCACTGCTCATTTTATGTGTGGTACATAGTTTTCTAAGGTGCTGCATCATTGTTTTTTTCAGTGTCAGGAAAATTTTCAATTGTACAGTCAGTACTGGTGGAGCCCAACACTCAGGAATGTCTGGGGAGACCACTGAAACATTGAGTAGTTTCAGAAAACCTACAATCTCCTGAAACCAAAGCCGAAAACAGAGCCACGATTTGAACCTCTAACTCCCCCCCCCCCCTCCCCCGACCCCAAGTTTGATTTCAGCTTTACCTCTGCACCGATGGCTTCGTTGATGGTGGGATGAGCGCACTCAGGAGCCCAGCTGACGCACTCCACCACGTGGTCATGCTCCCTCAGCTCCAACTTGCATTCCTTGGTGGCCACCACCCAGACTCTCACAGTCTGTAGAAAGAAACAAAAATACCTCAAGAGTCAATGCAAGTACCCTTCAAATATCTGCCAACTTCTCTTTCGATTTTGTGGATCTGAGCAGTGAACACAAGGCCTTTTGTTCCATCTATTGCAATCCGGGCCCAATTTCATAGCGCTGCTTAACAGCCGACTTTGTGCTTACCGAGCCTCCATCTATTTCATAGGGACCGTTAAGCAGTAAGCACAGCAAAGGCACGCTTAACCCCAGAAGAAAACTTTGCTGAAATCAGTGATGTAACAATAGAAATAGCATGAAAGCGGCAGCATGATTTTCTGCTAAAGTAAGCACAACTTTTCTGCTTACTGTTAAGCAGTGCTGCCCTGTTGGAATCAAAGCTGTAAAATTCTGATTTATTTGGCATTGTTACATTAGGCAGGGTGCAAAAAAAAAAGGAAAAAAAAACACCCTAATGGGGTTGCATCAAAGAGATATGTCAAATACATAAAAGTGAAGTTGTTTGAAATTGTTCACTGAAACATCCATTTTTGCCTGTACCATGTATGCACTTCTAATTTAAAACAAAAAAAGGCACAAAATGCACAAGTAGATGTGCCAAGAAACCAGAACCGTAAATGGCGAAGACAATTATTTCTGTGTTGAAAAGGCCAAGCTTGCACTTAAAATGATGCAAAATTATCCTTCAGCCTAAAGTATAATCCGGAGAACAAAATTAGGAGCTATTTCTGCGGTGGTGCCATGCTCGCGTGCACGCCGCACGCGTTCTTAAAGACGAGACACACGCACAATTTGTTAACCCTATTCGCCAAAGGAGCCTGAAGTGCATGTGTAGTATCTGAGCGTGACTCGCGCAAGCCTGGTGCAACCGTAGTGCCACCTCAGAAAATGGCTGTTGATATTATTCATTTTGCAAAGAGGATTCCCATTGTAGACTACCGGTAGCGGTAGGCTATGATTTACCTGGTCATTGG
>JASAOE010001274.1:0-10072 GCA_029964075.1 Patiria pectinifera
AAAATGAACCGATTATATTACTAGATTTGACCATTGAAAGTGGCTTATTGGTGATCACTGAAATGTCAATGCTTTTCATATGATTTAATACTCCAGAAACATACACATATTTGCCAAACCGACTTTAATTTCCTCTATACAAATTACAACAAACAGCGACAAAACCACTGGCACGGTAGTACCAATGCCGTCGACATCGACAGTCAAGGTTAGTTTTTCCTTTATTATTGTCCTTTTCTATGAAAACTGACATTATGCTCCATTCAGGCCTAACTGTATCGGAAACCGTGACTTCCACTTACCTAGATTTATCCAAGCGTGTGAAACGTCCAGCATCCGACATATGTCGTTCCCATTGTAAGCGGAATGTCACGGGCGTAGGTGATTAAGCGCGTCGTGCGGACCCGCCAGCAATGATGCATGGCCGTCATTTGCGCAAGACCAGAACACCCGGACATCGCGGTCATAAGCACCCTCCGTGCTTTGTCTCTTTTCCTAAATTTCTCACCGAATGCGACTGAAATACCTTGAGTTTCACCACCTCAACCAGACACCTTATATACCGAACTTGTGAAAGTTCCAGCGAAGCTTGAATTGCTCCATATGAGGGCAAAGAATGCAGAAAAAGTGCTATTTCATGACGATCAAAATGAAACCACTACACCGGAAGCTGCGTACGTACTCATCTGGGTTACATGTACATGTACACTGACCCAATCGGCGTACAGTACCAGTATCGTCACTTGGTACGTGCAGTAGATGCGGTTTTTCTTGGGAACCCAGAATTGATGACGCCATTTTAAAGTTCCGGGTTCGACTCAACCAAAATAATTTAGGGTGTTGTTTGTACTTTGCCAAATTTGTAAATTTCAGTAACGTGTAATGATTCCGGTAGGTAAACTAAGAATTGAAGTAATGGCATTACTTCAATAAATTTGTTGTTTTAATTGGTATACCAATAATGCTTCTAATGTTTATTTATACGTGATTATAAAAAAACCCCATCTAACCCTATAATATTAATGGGCGTCTATGCTTTAAGGATGTCCTCGATATTCTCTGATCGGTTTGACACGTCATAACCTATGCCTACATAGATACTAAGAGAATTTCTATCATATTAAGATATATTGTAGACTGAACTAATTAATGAATTAAAAATAGACAGAAATTGTGTGCAATCTACAAAAACCAATTTCCTAAATAATAGCTGAAAAAATAGACAGAAAATACAGTGCACCCCCAAAACAAATCCCCCGAAAAATTCCCCAAAATTGGCAGAGTTATGCAATGCTGTTGGGACACCTAGGCTAAAGAAAGGAAAGAACAAAGCAGGGCTGTATGTCATATTATGAGTCACGGTATTATTGTGGCGGTAAAGTTTATGCACATGCTTTTGTATACCCAGAGACATACAGAAGTCTTACATTCCTTCAATAAATAAAAATAAAGGAAAAATCTCGCATATCGGAAAAATATTACACGTTTTGTTTCAGATAAATGCATAAGTTTTGCCACTATAAAAGCTTCTCATAAAGGTGAACATCAGTCTTTCACTCCATGGAAAAAATTGACCTAATCTTTTAAATTCAGTTTTTTTGGACTTACCATGTAGTCCATTTATTGTCAAGGAAACGCTAAGTGCTATAGACATCACTTCAATCATTCAACCATACTTACATAGTCACAAATAAAACTTTAAAAAGTTTCTTTTTACCTGTCATACATGAGAACAATAGTCGTACAATATTTCTTTTTAAAATAAATTGTTGTCGTCAACAATGTTAGAAAATAAATTGTGTCATTTTTTTAAGACTCGGAATAAACAAATGAACAGAATTAATGCTGTCATTGTGTCAACGTTTTACACTCAAATAATAATTTCTTGTAGTTTAACAATGCTTATAATTTCAGAAAACTGTGAATATGATAAGCACACACAAATTGATAACATTCTATCAGCATACATACATTCTACTACCTGTCACACCTTTCTATTTTTGTTGATCAGAGTATTTTGACTGAAATATAAAACAAAAAAAACTTGGGTAGATATCTCATTTATTATAACTTTTGACTAGCTTTTTCCTGTGTGCCTCATTTCAGTAGGCTATGAAAACAAAAAGTACAATAAACTTCCCCCCCCCCCCATAGAGGGTGAACATCCTGGAGATGCTAAGCATGCAAATATTTTGCTTAGTGCAAGTTTACCAGCCAACATGCCACTGCATGTTTGTTGTGTGTGACTGGTTAATTCTCATTTAAGCAATTATTCTTGCCAGAGTAAAGTCAACTCTGAGGAATCTGGACGTCCATTTACATAACACAAGATCAGCCAAAAAAATTCAAATTAGAAAGGCTGCAATCTCAGCCAAAATGGTTTGGACACCTCCTGAGCCTGCCACGGTCACCCACTCCCTTGCTCCCCTGGTCAATGTTGTTCTCTCCAGCTGATGGAGTGCACACCACGCAATGAGAGACAACATTGAGTGGGGACGAGAGAGGGCCACAGATTTGGCAAGGATTGTAGGACCGCATCATTCATGAAAACAGTCAGACACCAAGGCCCCTACTCTGGAATCAGCTTACGCCTATACCCTTCTTTCGGACTGTGCATAGATTCAAAAGACATTTAAAAAATCTAGTTATTTCCGGTATTGTATAAGACGTGTATCCATGTTACACATGTGTAAAAGTAACATTGCATGTCAATCAAGTCTTATATTGTAAATCAGTTTTTCCCCCCACCTTTTGTTTATTTCATAAGTTTTTCATGTACGGGACCAGGCTCTGAATAAGCTTAGGCTTCTTCCTGGTTCCCCCATCCCTCACCATTTATGTTAACTAATCCAATTGTTGCATTAACATTCTATTACATTGAGATATTGTATAAATTAATTGTTGCATTAGCATTATATCATGTTGTGACAAATGTAAAACAAATAAACAAACAAACAAAACAAACACGCCAATATAGCTGATCATGATCAGGCCGGGGTTTACCTCCGGTTTCCTAGGCATGAAAGGAAACGAGTGATATTTCTATCCCCCCTGGATGGGACGCCAGTCCTTAGCAGGTTACTCCCCAGCTAATGCCAGTACCCTCTAACACTCCTGGGTGGAGAGAGACAAGTGGGGTAAAGTGGCTTGCCCAAGGACACATATGGCCAGCAGCTTGTTTCGAACCCCTGACCCTCTGATCATGCATCACAAACCCTAAACCACTAGGCCACACTCTGCCTACTTCTTCCCAGAGTATAGCTCCACGAAACTGGCTCCTGCGCAGGGTGATCAAGCACAGTCTGGCACAAACATCCATGTAATATAAAACATAGATTTCTCTGAAATCTGAAAGCCCTGCTGAATTGAAAGTTTCCCAGGATATCAAGTGACAGAAAAAAAGTCATTAGAATAAAAGTGATACCGCATTTTTTTCTAAAACTACACTTGTGTTCATAAAGAGTAGCTGAGTTTTGCAAACCACATTTAGAACAGCATACAATTTATCTTTCACTCTCAATGTGAAATGTGTAGTATGTCACATTTGGAAAAACGAAACATCCGGTTATCGTGCACGTCAACCCTAAACAACTGAACGTATGTTTTGTTTTGCATTGCTTTGTTAATCTGTAATACTATACTACCAATCCAAACATATCAAACATGTGACAATAAAGTGGTCAAGTTTTTTTTCTGATAATATGTAAAGTGTTGTGTCCGTTTCTAATGATCATTATTGTTATCACATAATTCAGGTCGCGCCTCACAATCAATACTAGTGAATAAAACATCAACTGTCTTTTTTCCCTTCTCTATAGTGTGTCCCAAAATACCTGCAACATTTTTTTTGAGAGGCTCTAGCGTCGCTGCGGAAACATGTACCGCCATTACCATTTGTGTAATTTTAAAGCTTGGAGTCTTAAGTTTATCCCTTGTAAGTATTGGTTTGATTTTCAAAAGGGTTTTGAAATGATTCATGTTCAAATAAAGCTATGTCAAAAACAAACTCAACCAATTTCAAGTAAAATTAATCATGCGCATTTTTTCTAATGTGAAAATGGTTCATCATGTTCATGATGTGATGATCTCATTGCCTTTTACGTTCTGTGTTTCCTATTGTTTTTGATCCCCGTTGACTACACCTTAAATGAATACACAATGTTGTTCATCATTTCAAGTTCAATTTTGAAATTCACCTGTATGTACCAAGTCAAAAAGCGTGCTGAAAGTGTGACTCGAGTTTGCATCTGATGTACCGCATCAGTGATTTTCCTTGAAATCGGTTGTGTTTGTTTTTGACATGCCTTTATTTGAACATGCATAATTTTAAAACTCTTTTAAATATCAAACCAATTACTCAGGGATGAAGTTTTAATTACACGCTTTAAAATGGTACACAAATAATGGCGGTACGTGTTTCTGTACCGACGCTAGAGCCTCGCAAAAAAAAGTTGCGGGTATTTTGGGACGTGCTGTAGATTTCTCGTGTACATTAAATAACAACTTGTTACTTAATAACGAATGTTTCCCGAGCCTTAAAGTAACTATTCCAGTAAATGGTAAATGGACATTTGGAGAAATGTAAAATGGAAACTTTGAGAACTTTCGTTTGCTTTAAGTGAAGCAAACTGCTCACCGCATCCGTCACTATAAAGGCTTTATCTCAACGACTTGTAAATTTTGATCATGACGTCTTTCCAGTTTTCACCAATGGTATTTGTTAATAAAAATTGCTATGAATACAAAAATATGCATACATAAATATAAGAATATCAAATACCACTTTAGGTGCCACACGTGCATAGTTCAATCTTATACTGTACAAAAATATCGTTGGAAAGATACGTGAAAACATATTTTTTATACAAATCTATATATACATATAAAACAGAGCAGTATAACTGTCATGCATAAATATTACATTTATGATATATAGAACTTCTTATTTTACAACTTTTGGCATATATTCGCCAATAAAAACTTTAATCTTTGGCAGTTTCTTTATGACAAGACAGCTTTATTCTTGAATTAAAGAAATTAAAGAATTCTTATGTCGAAGCCCCATTTTTTAGTATTTGATTGTCTTACTCTTTTTCTTGAGGAAAACCGAGAATATTTTGTGTTTTGATCGGGCATAGTGAACAACAAAAGGGGAACCAGTTTATGAGTGGAACATTTTCAAAGTAATGCTGATAAAAAAAATGCTTCAGAATTGTCTGAGTGAAGCTTAAGTGAAATGCTGAACATAAAATTACATGCATTTCTAAATGCTGTGTGTGGCAGAGCCTTTTTTGTTGTCAAATCACACATGGCTAATGAGCAAACTTTCCTGAGTGTTCTACGAACATGCATAGATATGCATTATTACATTGAGATAATTTCAGCATACATATATATATATTATGACACATATTTCATACAATTTCACAACAAACAAGTGTCTCACAAAAACTTACTTTTGGTAACAAGAACTGTGCTGATTTTGTTGGTTTGGATTACAAATATGATTGATAATTCTTACACAATTTCCTATAGTCAGATAGTAGGTAAAATGTTCACTGAATAAGCCTCTGTACTGATGACGTCACACTTTGTTCACATGTGCACTTTCCTATGGAGCCAGTGGGGGCCAACGGTCCACTGAGCACCATAGGAAAGCACACACGTAAACAAAGTGTGAGGTCATCAGTACAGAGCCTTATTGCAACAGTTACCGATGAAGATGAGAGTGAAATTTTTGCATCACCTATTTTGTTGTTGCGAGGTATCATTTAAAAAAAATAGAAACTAAACTTTGCAACAATGTTCAGCATTTGTAAAGATGCTAATCAGGGATGGTTCTGGGGGCTCAGGGAGCTCTATAATACCTCCCAGAAATAGAATGGTTAAACCCATCCCCCCCCCAAAAAAATGGGTTGCTCCAAGATATAATTTAGAAAAAGTGCACCAAAGGAGTGAAAATCTCTGAAAACAAATTTGCTTACAATTTTTAAAATAGGATTTCTAAAATCAGGTCCATTACAGCTGATAACCACCCATATTTTTTTAAGCCTCCTAAATTTTGGTTCTAAAACCAATGTCACACTTTTTTTGGCTTATAATTTTTCTCCCGGCAAGTCCTAGAGAAGTCCCATGACCTCTGGCTTATTTCTTCGGTCCGCCTTTGGAGACGTTCTTTGAGGCCTGTCCTAGTGACACCTGCTTAGCGTTGGCGCCAAACTGGAGCGTGCTCAGCGTCTCGCTGATGTTGTTGACGTCGGGGCTCACATTGACAAAAAGACAGGCCTGTTTGTCATAAAAAATATGGATAAAACGGAACTCTTATCATAAACTGATGGAAAAATAATGTTCAATTTACTCTCATCAGTTATTTTGTTGGATACAATAACAAAAGTAAACTTGCCTTTAGGGTTATTAGTTTTTAAAATGAACCCACTAGCGTGCGCAAACAGGCATTTTGTTGCACTGAATGCACGTTAGTCAATGGTGTCTGGATTATGAGTTGATGTTTAGGACCAGCCGTCTGAGGTTGGTAGCACTACTGGTTCTCAGTAGCTGTGTGTTTCATACTCTACAGCAAGGAGCAGATTGTGTTTCCCGATAGCTGTAATTCAAGAAGGGATCATTTGTAAAAGTTTGGAGCACAGGCACAAGTATATGTCACAACTAAGCCACTTGCTGACTAAAGGTCTACTTGGATGTCTCACTTGCTGGTGCACTGCACTCCTAAATGGTCCAACTTTATCACAGGCTCAGACTGGCGCCAACTCTAGGACCAAGACTCGGTCTAGTACTGTAACTCAGAAATGTACACAGGCTAAATATAAGTCCATCACAGTTGGCCAAACTCCGATATTGGCACAAACCACCCTGTCCTACCACTGTAAAAAGACCTATCTCCATTCAATGACAGAACTTGATCCAAAATGCTCTGAGTTTTTAAATGTCTAATCTTACCCCTGACTCAGTCTGGTGCCATGTCCTGACTCTGGGATCCAGACTTGGTATAGTGATGTATATTGTAACTCAGAAATGTACACAGACTAAGAGCAAGTTCTCAGGTGTATAACCTCCAAAACTCCCCCCCCCCCTCCCCTCCCCTCAAAACAAATTTTCTTGTTTTAGACAACCCTACCTTGGCGTCTCCGCCCAGGGCTTGTTGCAGCAAGTGAGTCAGCTTGGAGTTCCTATAGGGGATGTGCAGAGCGCTCGTTCTGAGTCCATTAAACACCTGTGGCAAACAAGGACAAATCAATGTGATCAGTGGAGAGCCATGGCCTTGTGGTCTGGTACATTGAACTCAAAATATTGTGGGCAATCCTACAGACTGTGGGTTCGAGTCCAGCCTGGGGTTGCGGTGCGTGTGTCCTTGGGCAAGACACTTTGCACTCATTACTTCTCCCCACCTATAAGTAAATGGTACCTGTGAGGGCGGAGGTAGCATCGAGCTGAATAGGGAGCTGGTATTTGGTTTTTCCTTTTGTTTTTAGTTATCGGATCTTTTTGAGATGGTCTTTGGAATGTTTTCATTTGCCTGATAAGCAGGAGTAATAATGATACACCAGACTGTAATTCATGTTTATAAATCCATATTATGGTTAAAGATGACAAAGGTGAGATGGTACTTTGAAAACTTTTATTCAGAAACTGACGACCCAACTAATTATATATATTTGACCTCCGTGTAAAAGAACTTCTTCATTCATGGAAAGGTAAACATGGCTCTCAATATACCTGCTTCCCTGCAAAATTGAAACTTATAAGTAAAATCGATGTTTAATCTCTAACATCTAAAAGTACCTGGCCCAATGAGGTGAGGGATTTGTTGATAGCGGCCGCTTCGACAAGAGTCTGCCCAGTGGCCCCGGTCTTGGCGATGCGCTCAGACCCGGCCAGGTCAACCAGCATGAGGGAGCCGTAGCTGGTTGCCTTGGAGACCTTGTCTATGCCCTCCACGTTCAGGATCAGCAGCAAGTGGGAACGAGAGCTGTGATTGGTCAATGAGGAAAGAGAAACATTTGTAGCTTCGAAACATTCAGACAGCATTCGATACCTCATTAACTATAAACTAAGCACTGCATGTAAATTTTGTTAAGCCCCGGAATTATATTCTGTTATAAGATTGTAAATAATGTTCTGGGGAAACCCATGGAATTAGTGTCTAATTTCTTGGCTCTCCTAACCAAAGAATTCCGTGCTTACAATCACCATTTTGTGTTTACCATGCTTGCAGAAAATTTATGTGCTAACCCTGTGAGCACAGAATCCATAGTTCCAGGATGTACACATGTGCAGAAGCCGAACTTGCTTGCTAACGCATGAAATACGCTTACCGTAAGCACAGAATTTTCTGCTACAGTAAGCAGGGACTTGTTCGCTAATGGTAAGCCGAGCCAAAACTTCAGCCCAGGTAGGAACTGAAACCCGATCCGCATGCGGACCAGGAGCAGGAATGGAAGTCAGGCCACAGAGATGCATGGAAGGCGAGGAAAAAAACAACTGCATCAACAGAATCTTTAAGGACAGCAGAGCAGAGATTACAAGTAAAGCATGTCTCGGGCAATGAGTTCCACAAAGATGCCACCCTCGCATAACTTTCAGTATGATTCAAACCAACCTTGTTGAGTTCATCTTGGTCGCGGCAACGGTCCGATTGGCATCTCCCATCTCCATGACCCTTGTGATGTCCCCTTCCTCCCGGACTTCGAACTCCGTCAGGTCCTGGACCAGCAGCCTCTTGCCTTGCATCTTGATGTCCAGTTTCTTCTTGTCGCCTTCCTCGCACAGGAGGTCCTGCAGGGCCTCGTTGTAAACCTCCAGCATTGACACCTAGTCAAAGGTCAGAGGTTACGAAGTGTTACACAAACTTCACCAGGGGGAGGTAAAACCCGACATTGAATTCAAAGCTTCTTGATGCAAAATTTCATTATAAAACACATTGATTGTGGCACCCGCTGCTATATCAGAGTCAAAGGCAGCCAGCAGACCACAGCATACTCAGTGGACAGGTGTTTAAGACATCTCGGCTAGTAATGCATGAGGTAATGGGTTCACGTCCCAGTCAAATAAGCTTGTGGCTCCATCTTATTGAAAATTTTATGGGAAACTGCTTGTGAATGTTGACAAAAGTTTGTATCATTTAGAGTGACAATACACCCAAAGTGTTGACTTTGAAAAACTGTAAGATCCCCATTACTATTATCAGCTTCGTGTACTAGGGCCATAGGCAAAATTTCACGGCTCTGCTATAACTGAGACATCTGCATCATGGTCACCGTTCTGTCCTTACTGATGCTGGCAAAGAAATTCTGCACTAATCTAGTGAAGACAGAATCCTCAGTTACAGCATATGCAAAAGCCAGCATTCCTTGCCATTTCAAAAATATCCTTACTGTTAACAAAGATTTTCATGCTACAGTAAGCAAAAGTTCTTGGTTTTGCAAAGCCATACAAGGAAATTACAGGGGCCAGTTTTATGTTTATGTCCGAAACTGACAATGTCTTTTGTTATGGTTACGGATATTCACTATAGCATGTTAGTGTCAAAAACTGTCAAAGTCATAGCCAAATGCACCCTAGTTTACAATCTGGTGCCCTGACTCCTCTGCTCACCTTCAGTGTGTAGGACACCTGCTCTCTCTCCTTGCAGATCTTCAGTAGTTCTCGGATGGAGCGTACGTTGACCCCCGGGTCATCCTTGGTCCCCATCATGGTGTAGGTTTTCCCGGAGCCAGTCTGGCCGTAAGCCATGATGCAGATGTTGTAACCGTCCACGCAGGAAGTGATGATAGGCAGGGCCAATTCAAAGACCTATTGGTGGAGGGGGAGGGGTGGAACAAAAATCATACAAACTAGCGATTGATTTGGTACCCGCTGATATGGGAAAAATTTTTGCATCCTGACGCCACTTTTTTCATCATCTATTATCTCAATGAAGGTCAGTCATTGCAAAGATGCTGAAAAGACTGAATCTTGGACTGAGAAACATTTCCAATTTTGTTAGAAAATACTTCGAGAATGCATTCAACTCTCCATAGGCTTTGTACACAACCAAACAAGTGGCGTCTGGATA
>JASAOE010001277.1:0-31745 GCA_029964075.1 Patiria pectinifera
TGGCCAGTCTCTCCCTACTTTCGTCTGAGAACTCCGGGTACGCTAAAGCTGACAGCTCCCTAATACTAGCCCCAAGCTCCTGAATAGATTCGGACTCTCCCTGCCTACAATGGCGAAGCTCCATCAGGTGGAACTCCGCCTGTTGGCCAGGACCGAACCTTTGTTCCAGGCGCAACATCAAATCCTTCAGTGAAAGATCTTTTCCTTCGGGCTGACAACCAAGCACCTTCAGGGCTTGTCCCTGGAGGCTTGCCGACAAGAACACAGCAGCCTGGCTGTCCGTCCATCCATTTGCTACACAGCATGCTCGAAAATGAGCCTTATAATCCTTCCACGGCACCTTTCCATTGAAGCGATCAGGACAAATGTTTGGTTTCTTGAGTTTTTCCTCCCGTTTATTGGCTTCGCCATCCCCCGATGACTTCGGCGTTGCCGAGACTGTCTCTGCCTTGGTAGCTGTTGGTGTCGCTGGTACTTGTGGGGTTGTCCGGAATGTGCTTGAAACAACAGGACTTGGGGTGTACGTGAAAAGTCCCGGGGTTTCGATCCGGTCCACCTCTCGTGATTTAGAAACGACGTCCTGCATGACCTGCCTCATCTTCTTCATTTCCTCCTCCATTTCCAGTTTCTCCTGGCGAGCAACCTCATACATGCTTTCGGCTTGATGTGCCTCCATCCTCAGAATAGCCAGCTCCTCCTCAACGAATTTAGAGTCCGAGTCCATGACTGCAGGTGCAGTCTCCCTATCCATCCCCAAGAAGAAAATCACGCCTTATCCCACTTCTGACACCAATGTGGCGAATCCCGTCCGGGTCCTCTTGACTCGGTATACTGCTCGGGCGAGCGGCAGTCCTGCAGCACTTGGGGTGGTCCGTTTGGAGACCGTATATCGCCGCGCGTGACTCTTAACCTTAGGGGTAGGGTAGGCTTGGATTACCTCAATTGGGCACACAGAATAACTTGTGTGGAGGGATAGGTTTTATTCGAAGACAGTGGGTTCTTCCCTTTATTCAAGCAACCACTGAAAACTGACTGAGACCTTTAATTAATGAAAACGCTCCTTAAGGGGGGAATTTGGCTCTTTAAGGGGGAATTTAAAGTTCAGCAAGGGAAGTTTAGGCTCATTAAGAAGTTGAAGTTCCTTAAGAATGCAGATTCCTTAAAGGGAATAGTGGTTCCTCAAGCAAATATTGATTACTCAAGAAATGTTTGGGTTCCGGAAAGGAAATTGAGTTATACTTGACAGAAAAGTGTGTTTAGTCGGCTGGGAGGCTGATATCAGTATAATTAGTTAAACTACGGGAGTTAGTGGTGGAAAAACTACAAATGTGGCCCCAAGTGCTTATAAGTTCGGATCTTAACACAAAAGGCACGGTAATGCGAATTAAACTCACAGACGCAATAACAGCGCGACGCCTCGAGCTCCTGCTCCCAGTTCTCCACTCAATTGGTCGCTACCACAAATACCACTAACGGCGGACTGCTACCCAAAGCTAGTCGGTCTCCCCGACGTCGTCTGTTGCCCACCCACGCAATTTGGCACCTTGACCCACGAGCAGCTGAAACCCCGTCCGCCTCTGCTGGCTTCTTAGCACCAACTCTACAAATTCTACGAGTCCAAAAACGCAGCAATCCCACACGAGCTAATACGGCTACTGCCTTTTAGTGTACGCGCTAGTGCACTACCTGTCTTCAGCCTACGCGCGCACCTAGGTCTAGCGCGCCCGAGCACAACAGCGCCCCCAGACTTCAAGCACCGAATACATTTCGTCACAATATCACCAGGCACAAGCCTTCTCATATGCGGGGCAGTGCTGATTATCAAAGTAATCTGCTACGGTCGCAAGTTGTCTGTGATTTGACAAAAGTTTCTCCTTGTGAAGCATTATGATCAGAACCTAGCGGTGCGGATCATAAGTTATTTACTACAGTTACCCAACGTCTTGTGAATTAATTCAAGCATGTCATGTGAAACATTCTGATCATAACGCGGTGCAGATCGTTGGTAATCTGCTTCGATTCGGAAGTTGTCTGTGATTTGACAAAAGTTTGTCTTTGTGAAGCAGTGAGATAGAACCTTGCGTTGCGGATCGTAAGTAATCTGCTACAGTTGCAAGTTATTAATGTAGCATAAACATAAATATCATAAAAAAGTGGGTGATTTGTTTTTTTTTTTTTTTTTTTTTTTTTTTTTTTGTGTGTGAACAATTTAAGAGATATTATATTTTTAATTATTATTTAGTGAGTATTAATTTCTTTAGTAAAGTATAGATGCTAGGCTTTAAGGAGAAACATTTTTTGTCCGCACTTTCATACAGGGTGAGTTAGAGTACATTTGATGGACTTCTGATAGACTCTCACGAGAAATGGGTGGATGTTCAGAAGATCAAGGCATTCCCAGCCATGGTAGCAAGCCTTACGCTAGAGCCGGGGCACAGGCACTCATGCAGGTAGGGAAGCCTTGAGGGGGATCAGGGTCAGACCTGAGTATGCGTGGATAGCTCAAGTTTGTGCATTTTGATGATTTGTGTATTTTTTGACAACTACACGCGTTTCAGACTAGCATTCAGAGAAGTGCCGAGCTAAATTATTCCAAAGTTGTATTAGGTTTTGACGTTTGAAACATTGAGGAGCAACTACACATGAAAGTCGTCAAGGTGGAGTGTTGCAGTCATTCAGAATGACTCCAGCGTCTAATCAATGGAAAATTAATACAAGAACTTTGCCTGTGTTTGAAACTTGAGATCTATTTAAGTTGAGTTTAGTTAGAGATTAGGGACTCTGGAACACCAGTTTAAATTGATTGAGGGTACTGTTTGATAACGCTGGTCTTTTTAATTTCTGCGATATAAGTCGAGTATGAGTTGAGTAGTTTTTTTTACAAGTATGCTACTTTTTACTGAGTACTACTTTATGAGTCGATTCATTTTGTTTTCGTGAATCCTGAGGTTTGTATTAGTTGAGTACCTTTATACAAGTCTTGTGTAGGCCTACCTCTGGTGAATTATTTTAATATGAATTTTCGATGAGTGTTTTGGTGCCAGTATTATTACTCTGATTGAGTGCTTGAAAGAGAAGACTTTGTGGAATAAATTTTGATGAACGGTTTGAGTAAATGCAAACAGGTCTTTAAAAACAATTAAGTCAAAGTTGCCAAAATGTATAACAAGATCATTAAACCTGTTTTTGCTTTTTTTAGCGCTAACGTTGGTCTTTCAAGACCTGGATACAATTTATTTAGAGCAGTACATTCAAATGTTCCTTCCTGATTGGTTTCCGTCTAGATTGGTTAGTTTGCATGGGTAGATCAAAACAACACAATCATCAAGATCTCCAACCCTGGAAGCAGCCTGGAGACCATGAAGAAGTTTTCTTTGGAAGATCAGCAAGGAAGAAGTCACCACAATCAAAGAGAAGGATGAAATCTCCCCTTGCGCTCAAGCACCCCCTCCTCCACAGTGAAAACTATAAACGGGGGCCATTTGGTCGCTCATCGTGGCTTGTAAATTCTGGTACCAAATACACGATAACCAGCATGAGTGAACCAGTGAAGTGTCCCTCATTCCGGCTTCTGCTTGTTTGACTATAGAGCGCCATCTTGTCCATGCATGGAGACAAGACACTGAAAGCTTTCCCAGTATCCACTTTACGCTTAGTCCCTGGTTTTTGTGATTTTAAGTCTAGTCTTGCAACATCTGTTAATTGTGTCAAACCTTTGACAGTCTGGTGAGTGATTTTCAATAATGAGATTGATCAATTTCAATCCATTTTTCCGTACAACTCTCGGTTCATTTGATTTGCCAAGTGCATGGAACTCAACTTTATGAAACATCAATAAATCACTCCATTTTTTCGTCTGAAATCTTTTTTCTTTCTTTCAGACCAACAGACAGATGCGGATCCATGAATTTGCCTCGCCAACATTCCCAGGAGGCTCAACTCATTGTCATGTAAGTACACAAAGCCACTACTAACTCAATAGACTCAATTTCATGGTTTTAGCACACAATTCTGTGCTTATGATCCTCATTCTGTGCTTACAGCACGCTAGCACAGAAATCCTGCGCTATCCCTGTAAGCACAGAAGTAATCCTCTGTAACTGATTGTTTACACTTTTGCAAAAGCTGTAATTTCTAAGTGTCATGCAAAAATGTCTCTTATAGTGTTGGCAATTCCCATGAAAATAATGAGTGGCTAATCTAAGGGCACTTATTTCACAATTACGCAAACCTACTCACTATAGCAGAAACTAGCGTGAAATCCTAAACAGGGATGGATCTAGCTTTGACTGGGGGGGGGATGCGATCTCAGGCATGGGGGTCTGAAAATGTTTAGATTATTTGTGCCTGGGGGAGGACCGCCCATAGATCCACTACAAATGTACTGTAAAACCACACGCTCCGCTATTTGAGAGTCAGAAAATTACTGTTAATGTCTATAGAGATTGTAATGATTTCAAGCCAGGTCGTTTTATTGGGGGTGTTTAGACATGAAAAGGGCACTCGCCAATTTCTGTTGAAGTTATATAGATAGGGTTTTTTCACTAGTCCCCCTGGCCTCCGTAAAATAAGAAAGCGGGGCGTAGTGGGACGGGGGCTAGTAATCATCTTCCTGGGGCTTTTTCAAACCGGCGATACGGCTTACTATCGGACAATTAACCTATCACGGGTGGAATTGCGTCACCTAAACTTAAAATATTGTCTAAACATGTTATACAAATGACGCAGAACGCCAAAATCCGGAGACAAACGAAAATTGCATGAGTTACTTTCATGGATACCGCTCATCTTGAATGGGGTAATACAATGAAAAGTCATCCCATCATTCCTCAGCTACAGTTGCATGATGAGACGTATTTCACTGTAATGCCCCGAAAAAATTATTCAAAGATGACGGCATCCGCGAAACGGCTTATAGAGTTGTATAAGCAACGTGGTTAACTCCGCAAACGGCGGTAGGTCAATGGGTGGCGCTTTTTCATGGCGGCATAATTGGAAGTTTACACGAAATACCAAAATTCTGAAAAAGCAGCTGGCGAATGTAAAAATTTTTTTTAAACAAAATTAAGGACGCTTGTTTAAAAACTAAAAGGTCACTTGTGTAAAAGGGCACTCCTTACAAAATAATCTGGGAATCATCACTGATGCAAAAAATGGGGGTAGTGAGCAATGTTCACTGAGTGTCTTGTGACCTAGTCTAATTAAGCTACTGTGGTCACCTGATCAAAAATTGGTGATTCTGATTGGTCAATGTGCACTGTTGATTGACGTGCAGGAAGGGTCCATTATAACCTTTCCTTGATTTCTTGCAGGAGTCTACTTATCTCTGCGGAAGCGTGCTTGTTCAGCTCGATGTACATGTGCTGGCTGGAGATTATTATCCGGCTGATTATGCTGTCAGCAGGGACTCCTAATTGCATCACCCTGACCAAATATGGAGATCTGAAAACATTGAATAAGGTCATACATAAAGAATTTCACTTGAAATGATAAAGTGACAAAGGAAAATCTCACTTCAGTTGAAAGATTCGTCACTTGAATGAATGAAATTTGTACTTTGTTTGAGATTGATTGTTAAGATTGTTTCTTTACCATCGAACGGGTTTGCCATACTCACTGATGTTTTCAAAGTGAGTTTCTTGAATGCAATCAAGTAATACTGATTGAGAACAATAAAATACTAAATAATTTGGAGTCTTCTTTAATCAAGAAACACTTGTTGCACTTCTTTTTACGGGCTTTCTAAAACAACAGCCAACTCCACTTTTGTCATTACTGTGGGCACGTTTCTGTTACAACTGAAATTAATTAAAATCATGTTATTTTATTTTTATCTCGTATATCTTCATTTACAATGCTATAACCATTTGCACCATGTGCTCCATTTTTATGTATTTCTTGATGCTCGCTAAACATGTGCCTGGGGTTGGTTTCTCCTCCGACCATCTTATCATTGTTTCCATATTGTTTACTGTTTTTAGATCATGTAAGACATTTTTTTCCTTTTCTCTTATTGAATTTTATCCAGTAAGTCTTCGATGTACAGTTCTGCCCATTTAAAAGATAATTGTGTTTTCTTTACAACCCATTACAGTAGGATTTTATGTGCAATTTTGATTTTATTTCACTGCAAACTCTCCCATACCCAAATTCTTCCCACCTCCCCACCCACTCCTTCCTCCCCCACCCATTCCTCCATCCAGCCTCCACTCCATACTCCCTATCCCTACCCTCCCATTCTCCTCCTCCTTGCTCTTCCCACCCTTTCCCCTGTTCATGCTTTTCCTCCAATTGGTGTATTTTTTAGTTGCCTTGCCAGGCCTCACTCAAGGTTTTATCCCTTGTTTTTACGCCTGAGTCCTAGATTGCTTGTTTGATTTGTGATGTCACCTCTCTCCCACTGGGTGTAATTTTTGTATTTTAATGTTTTAACAACCTACCGAGTACTGTACATTGTATTTTATTTCTTTTGTCATTATTAACTAAATGTCAATAAAGGCATTTCCTATAAAAAAATAAAAAATACGAAGCCAAACGAAAAAAGAGAGTTTTTATCGAACAATGGAGGTGCTTTGGTAATCCTCAGAATGAGGTTTTATGCGTATACTGTTTTCATAGCCAGTCAATTGTTACTGTTACATAATTCTCACATATTATAACGTTTAAAATAATGCAATCATTTAATAAAATCCAGTGTGTTCTAATTGCTGTGAATAGCATTAGAATATTTCAAACAATTGTTAATCCAAATGCCAAGCTTCTAAAGTCTATAAGAAAATCAGATTCAATCACTCCAGACTTTTTTCGTGACAATGAAATAAAAATTGATACATGCATGGGATTGATTAATTGACATCATCTGTGCTGGGCATACAGGGAACATATGGCGAAGAAAATAACATGTCACAGTAAAACGCCCTAAGAAATTATCCAGGTAGGTAGCAAAATATTTTGTTTGTTTGTCTGTATGTCTTTATACTTGTTTGCTTTAGATACAGTTATTGTGTTCAGTTAATCTGTTTTAAATACCCAATACTAAAATAAGTTGCACTTATTTTCGGGAAAAAACATGTTATTTTATATGTTGACCAAATGTGGCAATAAAAATGGCGGTCAGTTGTTAACATTTCTGGATACATGGTGGCACTGCTTTATTGCAAACCTTGCTCTTAAAAAAAAGGCAGTGGGTATTTTTCCTGGAGACGGCAAACCTTAGTAAACGTTAGTTTGCCGGATATGCAATTGAACATTCGCAGTTACCGTTTTTTGTACTTAAACCTTTCCGTGACAAATTTTAGTCTGGCTCCATGCCATTATTATCATGATTATCGTTGTAACTTCGTATTCACAAGATGGGATTCAGACTATTTTATAATTTCCCGACTTTATTTCCTTTAAAAAAAGCCTCCAGGGCCACAAATCTGATAAAGAAAAATGTAATACTCTGCAATAAAATGTTTGAGACATGTTAAAATAATAAAAGAAGAATATTCTTATTTATTTGGGGATGGGAAAAAAACAACTTTAAATGTGGCGGGAACGGGATCGAACCCGAGTCATCCCGATCACTAAAGCCTTTGCTTTAACCACTACACCAAACGTGCTAAGGGAATTTAATATCTTATAATTCAGCGCTGTCTTAAAAGTAGCGCCCTCTGTTGATAAGGATTGCCGCTGGCAAACCTTTAGTAAACGTTAGTTTGCCGTCATTACCTCCGGCAAAATATCCACTATCTAAAAAATGATGACCCAGCTTGCTTTGAAAAACATTCTATCAAAATACTTCTCAATAGGCCTACAATGGGAACAAAAATTGTCAAAAACTTAACGCATACTTTCTTTTACTATATTTCAATACTCATGCATATAAAGCTAAATATTTTGTTTGCAAAGTCAAAATAAATGGCAAATCCATTGTTGTATACAGATTGAGCATGCGCAATGCAAAAGCATTAATAATAATATTTTGTGACATTGTCATTGAACATTATTTGTTTTAATTCATTGGTTATTGTTTCGGCAAATGGAAAGCGATTAAAAATCAGCAACACGATGCTCGTAGTATCTTTATGTTGTGATTGTTTTGTTTATTCGGGGGTAAAGGAGGAAGCCACTGAATGAGGTTACGCTGATCGGAACCTATACGCCCCTCCTCACGCCGTGAGATACATCGTATCTCCACGCTGCAGAACCACCACCGCGCCCCCAGACACCTGCCTATTGTTAACGTTAATCCATCGTTATAGCCACCGACAACCAATTCGCCGTCGTTCTTCCGGAGAAAAAGTGTGCAGCCAGTTGTCGGTAGAATATGTGCACACGGAAAACATGAACACGTAGGTGCCCGGTACAACACACGTGAACGTGCCGGTCTCGGGAGATCGAAGCTGGTACCCGGCAGAAGCGTCTTGGTCTCCTGGAAGGGCACACGGGCCTCGATCTTCCCATTCAAGGTGCTACGGGTCATCACCACGGTGAATGCTACCCGCTGCTGGAGTTGTCTAGTGTCTCCTGGTCTCACCCTTTTGACTCTTGACACCAGTCAGACCGGTTTGCCTGACTGAACCTTTAGGCCCAGTGTCACCTTGAGGGCCAATCGGCCCGATCTGACCGTGACCATCGATGCCTGCATCACCCTTTTCTCCCCTCTGACCTTTGACACCCGGTGCTCCTCCCACACCCGGAGGCCCAAACGGTCCTGGCTCACCTGCATCACCCTTGACCCTTGTAAAATTCCTACAATTGCAGCTGTTTCCTGGCAGCACGTTTGGCCCGCCTGAGTGGCACGACCATCACCGTCCGAGGCAAACAGCTCAATAACGGAGGAAGCGGGGAGGTTAACGGAGTTACCCAGAAGGAGGGCGATTGAAAGAGCGGTTGACACGAAGATCTTCATTCTGTACAGAATAACAACGATTAAACTGAAACAAATCAGTGAGATTTTTTTAAATAAAATAGTTTTTAAAAACGGGAAGAGTAGAGAAAATATTGAGGTTTGATAAACAGGAGAACTAGTCTAAAATTCATAACAATCCGCCGTCAGATTTGAAGAAGAAAAAAACCAAAAATGAGATTGGAGGAATCATTGTTCGAAGAATGTTTTCTTTGTTATATAACAACAGTGGCGTATGAGGGATCAAGGCCACATTTATGAAAGCCTAGTTTATAAAACCGGTTGTCACGGCAACCCATCGAATCGATTTTTATTTCGCCCGTTAGGAAAGGTCACCGCAAATGCATTCCGATAGGGCGAAGCGTTCCGGAGCTGTGGTATTTTTTTGGGGGCGGATTACATCTTGCCCTTCCCGGTCCTGATAGAATCATTAATTAAACTCACCACACCCACCTCGATGGTTCGTTCTTGAAGATCAGGTCCAAGAAGAGATCATGCAAGGAGTTCAGTGTAGGCTGAAAAAACATACAAACGAAAAAACTTGTTAAGTTTACATTTTAATACTATTTTATTTTCGATTAAGATAATAAGTGCGATTTTTTCTCATTTGGATACATTGCCACCTCCAAAACATGAAAAATTTCTCACCAAGTTACTACGGCCGGCGAATTAGAATAATAGGTTTTCGGCCGAATTCGTCAAGAAAACAACCTGTTTTAATGTCGCATTGTTCAATTCCTTCTCGAATTGACTGATTCTGAAATTAGCTTTCAATTTGTTTAAACGTTATTATTGAAACTTCTTTTCCAATCATTTTAAAGGCATGTATCTATTTTTGAGACAATATAGGAACTCGGTCAAAAGTTCGTTGGCATTCTAAGCTTTTGTTGCACTTGTCCAGGCAACTCCAGTTCACTATGAGTTTTAAAGCAGCAATGAAATTCTTCATTCATTCATTCATTCGTTAGATATAGGCATTTGCCCGTGGTCTCCTCCTCAAATTATACACAGTTGGGATCACTTGCGCCGCTCCCATCACAGCCCGTCTTTCCAGTGCTGCTGCTTTCCGTTCGTTGGTGTCACACCCAGACCATTCACGGATGTTGTCCACTCAGTGCATCTTTGGCCGGCCCACGGAGCGACGACATCCCACTGGCATCCCATCCACAACAGCCGCCGCCATGCCGAACCACATGGCCCAACCATGCTGCCTTCGTTGCATCACAGTGCTACTGCTGAAGCACCACCGGTCGCCGATCATCTCCATCAGTCTTTCATTTGTCACATGATCTTGCCACTTGATGTTGAGCAGGTGACGCCAAATGGTTCGGCCAAACCGTTCAGGCGTTTGATGTCAGCTGCCTTCTACGACAGGTTGTGGCACCATACAGTACCCTTGATATGATTAGGCCCGAGCAAGCTGTACCTTTACCTCAAGGCTGACGCGGGGGAGCGCAGATACTTGCACTGCCGAAGAGTGGATTCGCCTATACCTAACCGCATCCGGAACCTCCTTGCTGTCGTCCAGTGTGGTCGATCATTACTCCTAGATACTTGAAAGATGTGACACGAGGTATTTGTGCCGAGCGGTATGTGATGGTGCTGTCATCGGTTGTTGGCTGGATGATCATATATGCAGTCTTACCAGGGTGGATGGCTAACCCATATCCGTCAGATATATCACCCAGGGTGGTAAGCATCTCTTCAGCATCAGCTCTGCACAGTGCCATCAGTACCAGGTCGTCAGCATATCTGATCTCCTTCAGGGGGATACCACTGACATCTGAGCTGTTAGGTGTGCTGTGCGATTGTACCACTCTGCATGAGACACTCAGTGTAGAGGCTGAAGAGTGTTGTGACAATGGGACAGCCTTGGCGTTCTCCGACTGGTGTCTCAAACTCGTCTGTCATCCGACCTTTCCACCGGAGCCTGCCATTTGAGTTGATGTAAAGATCCCAAGCAGCCGCATCACATCCTCCTCCACGCCAAGATATCGTAGCTTTGCAAACAGAAGTGCATGATTAACTGAATCAAACGCCTTCTTATAGTCAACAAAGACCAGATGGAGAGGGCGTTTTCCTGCGTGAAAAGTGATTCCGCCACACCTTTCAAAGCCACATTGGGTGTCACTCACTTCGATGTTAGCGGTTCTTATGCGTTGTATCACATTCAGAACAATTTTGCTGGCATGACTGATTAGTGCAAGTGTTCTGCAGTTGTTGCACAATCCTCGGTCACTTTTTTGTGCAACGGGATGTACACTGACTTGGTCATCGACTGTGGCTACTTCCCAGAGTTCCAGATGTTACACACGGCCCCATGAAGGGTTTTGAATATCCTGGTCCTGTGTCGCAGCTTTAAGAACTTCAGATGTGACGCAATCAACTCCGGAGCCTTGCAGTTTTTCAGTGCCTGTATGGCTTTCTTGGTCTCTTCCGGTGACGGCGGGTTTCGTTCAACCTCAGTTGTGTGATGGATGGACGTGGCCGATTGGACTCAAATAGATCTACAGCTTACTGATGTCAACGCTGTATTTCATCTTCAGCTGTCTCCAATACCAGACCGTTTGCATCTTTGATGTTCACCACAGGCGTACATGTTTTCTGAAGGAGAACATCAGCAGTTTTGAAACATAGCTCTACAATTGTGATTCTGGTATGCTTGGTTCAATGTGTTGATATTAGTTACCAACCATTCGTTGAGATCTTTCAGCATGCAACGTTTGACCTCTTTCCTCAGAGCTGTGAATTCTGAGTGCCTACAGCCTTCCTCTTGCGCTGAATCAGATGAAGAGTTAATTCAGACAGGTACGGCTGTTTCTTCTGGGATGTTTGTGTACCACAGGTCTCGGGAGATGCTTCGTGTATGACATGCGACATCTTCAAGAGAGTCACCTTGAGTAACACGGATCGAACCAGCTGCCAAAAGACTTCAGGCGATTGTTCCGACTTCAGGGCTTCAACGTTTGGATGTTGAGGTCCTAGTCCACGCAGTAGCATGACGACGGAATTTCCACTTCAGGTTGCAGATTACTAACTGATGGTCAGTATCAAAGCAAGCACTGTAGGAACGGCAGTCAGTCAGCTGGTTCTTCGTTTCTAAAGCACTAAGATGTGATCAATGGCGTTTCTTGCGTTTCCTGCTCTGCTGATCCAAGTAACCTTGTGAGAAGATCGCTTGGGAACCAGGAGGTGGCAGTGAGGTTGTTAACCATGCAGAAATCAACAAGTCTGTCTCCTCTGAATTTCTGTCACCATAGCCATGGGGTCCCAAGTGACAAGAGGGATGCGCTGGTTTCCAAGTTTGGCATTGAAGTCACCAGCCACAACAAGTGTGTCACAGTTCTTTTTGTTTGAATTGATCACATCTTGTAGTTGTGTGTAGAAGTTGTTGATAATGTCATCCGTTGCAGTGATGTAGGTGCATAGACGGAGACAAACAGCAGGGAGCCTTTCCTCAGACGAAAGCGGCAGCCATGATCCGATCAGAGATGTAGTAGACGGCAAGGCAGCTGTTTTTTTGTGCGTTTTGACATCAGTATTCCGAAACCTGCGTAGTGAGTATCACCACCCTACATGAGTATGTGTCTATTGCTTCCTGACCGATGTTGTGTGTTTCGCTTAGCGCAATGACATCATAGCGGTAGGCTTTTAAAGTGGCCATCATCGGATGTTCAGGTGCTAGGCTATAGTTCAGTGTGGTCACATTCCAGCAGCTTCGTTCTTCACGCAACTCAACCGCGCACCGTCCAGTGAAGGCTTTAGTGCGAGGCGTCATTACAGCGTGGGTAGTAGAGAGCATGATAACCTTCATCCCCAACAGCTTCAGGCCCAGTTGGCGCGCCCGGGGTCCCTGTACGCCAATAGGTATCGCTGTGATTCTCAGTGTTGTCATTCATTTTGGAGGTTTTGGTGAATGGATTCCGCTGGCGTGTCACCACCCTCCACCAGCGTAGTGCATGGCCGCATGTTGCTTGCATCTATCCATGCGCCCTGTGGTTTGCACAACCAATTGCTGTTTGTAAGCCTTTTCTGCAGTTGGCAGGTTTCATGATAACTTGCTCATTCGCCAGATCTGCCGATCTACCAACACCTGCTGAAGTTAGATGTCCCTCAAGGGGGGCTTGGTGGAGTGAGGTTGGTTGACGAGCTCCTCCTGCCCGGGTTTGGAATCAGAGTTTTCCATCTCTTAGGTGAGCTGCCTCCACGGCTGATGAACCCCACCTGCCCAGAGCTATCTGGTTTTAAGGCGCCAGAGACCCGCCTTCACACCTCTGCCATCGGTTATGAACAGGGAACGGCGCATGAAACCAAGCAGTAGGAGTTTGATTAGGAGAGGCTGTTTGAGACTGTGAAATATTATAGGGTTTCCTGCCCAATTTCACACTTTGCTAATTCAATAATAAAACATTTGTATTCAAATTGCATAAAACATGCAGACCTTTTACACCCGGTTGAATTTAGCGAAAGCTCAACATGTTTCAGGGTATTCTTCATTCACGCGTGCCAAGTAAGCAGCAAATTACGTGACTTGTGCTTGAATTTCGGCTTGAATTTCAGTCCCGCTCGGGAATTCACTTTGATGCATGCATTTACAAAAGTAACACAGTTCAATAATATGAAGTTGCATTAGCAAAATATTGCGTTATAGTGATACAACTGATCAATGACATGGCTTTCGAAAAGTTTGGATTAAGGAATGTACAGCTATTTCAAAGATTGGAATGCCTGGGAAGGGAATATAAAAGAGCAGAACAGACCTGTATCAATGTAAAGTGTCAAAGTGATGGAAGGAAATACATTTAGAACACTGCCGATAAAATACTATGTCAAAATACAGGTTTTTATGTAAGTGACCAGTTTGTTAATTGTTGCAAAATATAAAATAATAGAATGGAAAATTGCAAACTATATGAACTCCTTATACCATTGTAAAGTGATGGAAGGAAATACATTTAGAACACTCGCCGATAAAATACTATGTCAAAATACAGGTTTTTATGTAAGTGACCAATTTGTTAATTGTTGCAAAATTTAAAATCATATAATTGCAAATTGCAAATTATATGAACCTTATTCCATTGTAATTTGTTGCAAATGAAAACTTCCTCTTACAGATTCGCCTATACTTAGTGCAAGATCGAAAACCAACAAAAGAAATGGATTTTCTTTGCACGACAAAGTTGCCTACACGCTTTGGTGGGTGTAAATGTTAAAAAATATCGAATGCGTTTAACTGCGACCTTTTTCAATGTAATTAACAGTCTTCAGATTGACGAACAAAGTTGCGAAATTGGATGGAAACCTATATGTTATGATTCCTGAACGTGGTGAACAATCACAAACGAATCACAAAGTGATCAACGATCAAGAAAGAATGAGGACAATGGTTGCGAAACACAATTCCAATTTTAAAATAAATAAAAGAAGACAAATTCCAAAGAATTTTACACAGCAACTAAATATTGGTGTGATCAATATTTGTTTTCATCTTAGTTCTCTTTTGACAAACTGATGTACGCGCATTAAAAAAAGTAAAGGAAATGTCATGTATCCGCCATTAGTTCGAGGCACCATGAGTTTGACGAGGAATTTGCAAAGACTGCAGGCCAAAATGTCAGGCATAGTTCTACGGTGGGTGTTATAGGGAGGTAATATCACCTGAGCGATGTTTTCTGTTAAAATTTTGACCAAATGGTATATAAATATCGAGAAAAATACAGTCTCCCACCAAAATTACTGCTCTGTTCTGATGATTGAGTGAGGAAAATGTCAAATAACAGACACTCACCTCGATGTAACGTCCTGAATTCTATCACGAAGGGAATCCTCAGCACTCAGCAGATTGGTGAGCTGGAAATAATACCAACGAAAATGAATCATTGAAAATCCGCTGGGAGATATCTTGGGGGCTGTTGGGGAGGCATAGCTGAGTTTGATACAGGTGGGGAGGTGGGCCATGCCCCCGAAAAAATCCCAACAATTTTGTTTTTAAGTGATTGTCGCAATAAAGACCGGCAGTGGTACACTACCATCTTTTCGAAACAAAAATGGTTAAAGTGGTCAGAAATTTCAGATCGCCACAGAGCATTTAGAATTAGCAAAAAAATTGGGCCCATGATTAAGCGGGCCCTGAACCCCACGCTGTAATTTTTGGACCCACTTTCCGGTGACTAATGTTTTTTTTTGGGGGTTAATTTCCAAAATTGTGTTCTGTATCCGCCATTGACGAATAATGTGTCCAGACGTAGACATCAACGCTGGACATGATTGCTACAAATGAATCCAACTAGATAAAGCAATTTGAACTTGAATAAAACTGTGAGCATCATCGCGATCCAGTTCGTTTGTGTTTGCGCCTCTATATTCAGTGACACGTTCATCCTGCAGTGATTGAATGTTTGATGATCAAACCGGAATGGCGCACTGTGAACTCTAGCGAAATGATACAGTTTAACAACAAAGTTCAAAGGGTACTGAGTAGCCACATAAATGATAACACAAAATAAGACAGGCATGTTTGAGTTGTCTGGATTTCCTGATGAACGTTCTTCCGTGACAAACTTCCCCATAACTCTTCATCCTGAATTAGTTTGAGTGATTGCCGGAATACAATGTGAGTACATCACATCAGGATTTCATGTTTGAAAATTAAAATGATAAATTAAACAGGAAAACGAGGCATCCTGATAAATTTCAACTATTCTGAATCACAGCAGGGAACTTGATGTAATGAGCTCTTAAAAAAAATGCATCCAAAATTTGATTCGAAGCCAGTCGAATCTGAACAACTTTGTTTTTTGACACTGAATTATTTCGTGTATATATAGTGTTATATCAGACAAGATATATCGTCTTAAGAAACTGAAGACGTTTTCGAAATAGTGTTCTGGTGGGCAGACTATTAACGTGTGTTAGCAACGAAATTCAGTGACAAGAACCAAAAAAATAATACCTTTAATTTCTCTGTTTTTGGTCAAATGTATAGCATCAACTATTAAAGCTAAAAGTTCAAAAGTTAGTTGTGCTGCGTCATACTTAAGATTGTGAGCAATTGGTCATATGTTCCTCTAACTGGTTCAAGGTTGCTTGAACTTGTGGTTATAGGAATCACAATGAACATACAGTTTCTGCATTTATGAGGGAAATCGATCTCACACCAAGGAAGTAGAGGTGCAAACATTACAGCTGGACTACCGCAGTCAAGTTACAGTCGTTACATAAATATTTTTTTCCAGAGAGGAAATCAGCACACCACTGAGTTTGGCTCGATAGTAAGCCACCATCTGTTTGTCAACTGAAACTTGTCTCACAAAATATTTCAGATTTGTAAAAATCTGTACCAATCACCAAAAACATTCGAAAATAAGCCAAAATCAATATGGCTGTTTGTCCAAATATCCAACAGAATCTCAGCGGCATGCTGAGTGGAGCCCATCATGCTAATACATGAGTGAATTCATCCGAGAGATTTTGCTTCAATCTCTTCAGGCGAACAGAAAGCCTGAGTAATTTGTACAAACACCAACTCTACACATGATTTCTACAAATTCACTCAGTTAAATAAAGCAATTTGAAATTGTATAAAACTGTGAGTATCATCGATCACGATCCGGTCCGTTTGTATTTGCACTCTATATTCATGATTTGTTCATCCTGCTATGATTGAATGAAACTTGATGATCAAAGCGCACTGTGAACTCTAGCGAAATGGCCAAGTTGAAATGGTACTGCTTGAGCAATAACATACAATAAGACAAGCATGTTTTTGATGTCCGGATTTCTGAAAAACGTTCTACCGTGACCAACTTCCCCATAACTGTTGATCCTGAATTACTGATTGCCGGGAAACAATGAGTACATCGCATGTTTTCAAATCAAAGTGATAACATTAAAATGGCAAAATGAGGAAGAAAATAAGGGGTGGTTGATCATACTGATTTTATGGGAGAGGTTATTTATAAAGGATGGAGCTTTCGCAATATGTCTTCTTTAAACTAAAGAAAGACACCTTTTAAAGTATTAAAAGTGCGTGAATTTGTTTAAGCATTAATCACAATCAGTTGAAACTATTCTTAAATCAGCAGGGAACTTGATGTTTTAAACTCTTCAAAAACTGCAATCAGATATGACTAGAAAAGTCCTACCTGATAGCCTTTGTTTTGACAATACAACTTTCCGTGAACGTACAGTGTGCTATCCATAGAGTGACAAGATTTCAACTTTTCAAAAACTAAACCAGTCAGTATGTGAACAATAATTTAGTTTGAAGCGTGCAAAATGAAAGTAGAGGCGGAAATAGTGTCAGACAGAATTCCTCATTCCGAACAACAAATCCTGATATATTTGAGTGATCAGCCACTACCGGATCATTGTTTGGAAATGTTAAGGAAAGTAAGATTTGAGGCTTTGCATGGTGGAGATACTAAATAATGAAGGGTTTGCGGAAACACCATGTGCGAATAGTTTCTCAACTAAGAGAATGGTTCTGAAGAGAACCAGAGGTATAACCGACGTTCCGGTCAGTATGCTCTGACCGTCTTCAGGAGAATGCCTAAACTGTAAGAAAGTGGATACTTAAGTAGCAAAAGTCAATGAAGTGCGGTTGCATCCTGTGAGGATGCTAAGTGGGCAGGATCCTGGGGACAAGCTTGGTGCTCACTGGGGTGGAAACAGTAGGGTTGCTGTGTCAGTAGAGAGAGGACCTAGGGTATAGGAGACCCATCAGTCTAGAGTGGTAGCTGATGACCCAGGGTATAGGAGACCCATCAGTCTGGAGAAGTGAGCCAGATGTCGTTGAGGTGAAACCCGATGTCTTGCGGAACTGTGTTGTGCTTGCAGATCTCGATTGCTTCTCGTCTCGGATGCGTCTTGGATGCCAGAACTGGATCGGGGCGATGAGTTCGGCCGCTTCCCAATCAACTTTGTGGTCGTTGATGTGGGAATGTTTGACAATGGCCGATTTGTAATAATACCCTCGCAGTCAATGTGCTCTGTGTTCATTGAGAATAGGTGGAAGGTTCCGACCGGTTTAGCCGAGGTAGACTTTGCCTCATTCAGATGTAATTCGTTAAACTCGCGCCTTTGAGGAGGAGTCCTTCTTGTCCGTTGGAGAGTGGAGGCTGCCGTTGGGCGTGTTGCCAGATGAGTGGTACACCTTGATGCCGGCTTGTCGGAGGATGCGTTGCAGATGATGAGAAGCTGGACCTATGTAAGGAAGAGTGACTGAGGGAGATACAGTGGAAGGACCTTGGGTATAGGAGACCCGTTGGTCAGGTTTGCTGATCGTGATGCGGTTGGGTTTGTAGCCGTTCCGTTGTAGTGACGCCTGGATGTGCTTGAGTTCACGCTTGAGGTTGTCTTGGTCGCAGACCTCAAAGGCCTTCTGTACTAGGGTGCGGTTGACCGATGACTTGATGCTGGGGTGATGAAACGACCGCTGGTGGAGATAGCGGTCGGTGTGGGTTGGTTTCCTGTAGACGCTATGTCCCAGGGTGCCATTCGGATTCCTGGAGATCTTGACGTCCAGAAAAGGAATGGTGCCGTGCTGTTCTTGTTCCATGGTGAAGCTGATGCTGGTGTGTTGCTTGTTGAGGTACTGGAGGAAGTCTTGAAGTGTGTCCGGGCCATGGGGCCACACAACGAAGGTGTCATCAACGTAGCGTAGCCACAGGCTCGGCCGAAGATCCGCTGTGAGGAGGAAGGAAGACACGAACTCCTCCATAAAGATGTCGGCTAGGACCGGGGATAAAGGAGATCCCATGGAGGTCCCAGCCGTTTGCTCATAGAACTTGGCCTTGCCACTGAAAACAACTGGAAGAGATACATGTTAGTAACAGATCATGAATTTGGTCGGGGACAGGTCTGTGCGTTCAGCAAGAGTGGTATCATGTTCAAGTCTTTCCTTAGCTAGTTTGCAGGCCTCATCTGTGGGGACATTGGTGAAGAGTGAGACGACGTCAAAACCGACAAGCAAGTCAGTTGGTTGGACAGTGAGGTTTCTGGTGATGCTGACAAACTGGGAAGAGTTGGACACATGGTGTGGTGTGTGACCCACCAAGGGTCTGAGGATTTTGGCCAAGTGTTGGGCTGTGTTGTAGGTGGGGGAACCTCGAGAGGCAACTATGGGGCGCAGAGGGATCTCAGGTTTGTGAATCTTTGGTTGACCAAAGAACCTGGGACAGATCGAACTGGAGGGTCTGAGTCGTCTGTAGAGGGGGTGGATATTGCATCTGCTCGATGCAGGAGGCAAAGTTCATGCCAAGGGACAGAACTTTCGTTTCCTGGTACTGTTCAGCTGACGGCTGCTGAGGTTGACTACAGTATGCTTGGTGAAGGTGTCTTGACTACGGAGATGAGGTGGATGGCGCCAGGATAAAGGAGATCCAGATGGCAGGTTACGCGGACGAGAAGACTGACGCCGGGATATAGGAGATCCGGTTGGCGGGCTATGTACGCGAGATGGACGACGCCAGGATATAGAGATCCAGTTGGCGGGTTACGGTTGCGGTGGGAAGGAGTCGGAGTGTTCCGTTCCTTGCGTTCCAGGAGGTAGAATTTCCTAAGTTGTTTCTTGCGGGTGGTGGAGAATACAAACTGGCTAGAAGAAGTAGTGAGAGAACAAATCCTGTCGAAGTGGACTGGTTCCACAGAGCGAAGATCCTCTTCCGTGTCGGTGATCTGCTGGTCGAGGATGGCGAGTTGTAGTCTGGTGAAGGAGATGCGTTCTCGGATGAGGGCGGAACTGGCTCTCCGAAGGATGTCATCCGACCGATTGTTGCGTATGGGATCGCGGATACGCAGACCGGCAGGAGTTATCTTAGAGTCGCGGCATCGCTTGAGGAAGGTTAAGTTGTTGATGAGTTTAGAACGCCGAATTGACGTCCGTTCATACAACCTAACCTGGTTGGTTACCAGCTCCCCGTAGAGCGAAGATAAGTAAGAAATGTATAGCATCAAAAAATGTTAAGAAATATATTTCTTTCTTCTTTTTTTCTTGTTTTTTTTTTCGGACAATGATTATCTGCGACGTTTCTTCTGGACCGTTGAAAGTACATGGTATAACCTTCAAACCTTGAACGAACATCAACACTGACCTGGATCATGGAGGTCTACCTCCATGCTCCGATGTGTACATTTTTTATACTCTGACGTCATAATGATGTCATCGGGTATCTTACTACAAGCGATTTCACTGCAAAAACTCATAAACAAAATGATCAATCATGTTCACACTTTGAAATCTGATTGACTATATAAACATTTTTGCTTTTCGAAGGCAAAGTCGTCTGACCTTTCCTTCCGGGGTTACCGGTAGGTCAAATTTAGGTGCATTTAAAATGCAAAAAGAAGCCGCAGAAGGACGAAACCTGGTACGAACATGAACCTTATTGTGAAGCTGTGGATATTTTAGTGACGTCATCATGACGTCATACATCAAGTTACAAGCATTTCAGGTCAAAATTTGACGAAATAGTTTGACAGGCGCGGATCAAGAGGGTGGGGCCGACTCCCCCAGCCCCGCTGGGGGAATTGAAGATGTTTTGAAATAGTGGGCAGACTATTAACGTGTGCTAGCAACGAAATCCAGTGACAAGGACCAAAAGATATTCGCTTTAAGTTTTGGTCAAATGTATAGCATCAACTAAGCTTAAAGTTCAAAATGTTAGTTGCACTGCATCATACTTAAGATTGTGAGCAATTGATCCTATGTTCCTCTAACTGGTTCAAAGTTGCTTGAACTTGTGGTTTTAGGAATCACAATGAGCATACAGTTTCTGTATTAATGAGGGAAATCGATCTCATACCAAGGAAGTAGTGTCGGAAACATTACAGCTGGACTACCGCAGTCAAGTTACAGTCGTTACATAAAGATTTGTTTTCCGGATGGGAAATCAGCGCACAGGTTTGGCTCTAGTAAGCCACCATCTGTTTGTCAACCGGACTTGTCTCCGAAAAAACTTTAATATTTTGGGAAAATATATGCCAACTGCACAACCAAAACATTCAAAATATTCAGCCAAAAAGCCATATCGCTTTTTCAAAAAATATTAAACACGATCTAGGCTAAAGTGGCATGCTGAGTGGAAGCCTACATGGAAACATGCCTGAATTTGTCCGAGAGCTTTTGCTTCAAATGAGGCGAACAGAAAGCCTGAATAATGTGTACAAACAGGGGCGGCGGAATCGGGGGGGGGGGGAGGGGGGCACTTGCCCCTCAGATTTTCCCAGGCCAACAAAAGTGCCCTTTCTGCGGTTATAAATGTGCCCCCTCAAGATGAAAACAAAACTGCTCCTCAAACGCACACATGAAAGCATATGATCGCGCTACAAATCAAATTGTCTCCTCCCTTGCATGTAATAGAACACTGCCCTCAAAGCACAAGTGCCCCACTGGCATTAACAAGTTCAAAGGTTGTGCACCTTCTCGAGATGGAATATTACCTCTCAGAAAGCACAACATTTGCCTCTCTCAATAATGAAATTGAGCCCTCTTGAGATGGAAAATTGGCCATCAAGCACAATAGTGTCCCTCTCTTGATAAAAACAAATGGTCTGTCTACATAACTAGTCAAATTCAAGGGCGGACCCAGAGAGTTTACGGCAGGGGCAGGGGGCAGAGGGTGTGCGGTGTGCCGAAGGCCCAAGGACGGATCCAAGGAGGGGGCAACTGGGCTATGCCTCCCCCGTCGACAAAATAAGGCAGCCACTACGTACACCACCATCTTTTCATAAAGAAAATTGTTCAAGTGGTCAGTAACTGCGTTAGATCGCACCACAGAGCATCTAGAATCCATTTTCCCAGGGGCCTCATCACACCATGAATTTGTAGACCCACTTTTTGGGGGACAAACTTGATTGCCGCCCCCCAAACAAATGTGTTCTGGATCCGCCATTCCGCCGCCCCTTTGTACAAACATATACTGCTATGTACATCACGTTCGAACTAGCCAACCGATCCTGTTAGCTCGGTGGTCGAGTGGTAAGAAATCTGCACTAGAAAGCAGGAGGTCGTGGGCTCGAGTCCCACCCGAGTTATTTTTTCCCCACTTTTCACTCGGGAGGCAACAACACACTGAGTATACAGTGTGTAAACATCGTGAAGGGCAAAAACTAATTTGATTGATTTACACTCTTAAAGAAACAGCAGTGGAATTTTGAACAGCCGGGTTTTTTTTACAATAAAAACGCCCACAAAGGTGACTTTATAGTATGCTATAAATATCGACAAGAATCAAAACGATTCTTGTTTTCAAGAACTAGAGAAACTAGTCAGTAGGTTGACAATTTATTTTTGAGAGCGCACAATGTAAGTAGTAGCAGAAATATTGCCAGACAGGTATTCCTCATTGTTGTTGACTTAAAATTTGACCTCACAAAACCGTGGTCTGCATCCGCACCAAATGTTTACATTAAGAGCTGAAATGAAATAGCTCGATAATTTACAAAAAGTGTTTGAAATAACTCGTTCAGACGGGCTTTGATTAATGCATGTAAATTATCGAGCTAATGTATTTCAACTCCAAAGTGGTCGTTGGGAAAAGGCACAACCTCTGGATCGGGAAATTGGCGCGCTGGTTTTGCTGTTGGCAAACGTGTATCAGTATCAGAGTCAATTGAAATCGAACATTGTGTCCATAAAAATCTTTGTATTTTTTTGTCAGTCCGAAAGCAACAACATTTCACCAGCACACAAAGATTGTGAACTATCGAGCCTACCACCGCGCTGCGCATCATTCAACAAAATCTGAATCCCGCATTGATTCAAACACATTGTGCAAAAGACAACAAATGTCTTCAGAAGAAAAAAAATGATTGTTTCAAACACTCACCGAGCAAAATCTTGTTCTTGCAGTCAGTTCTCTCTCTGGTTGTCGTCCGAAGGTGTTGATGATCTGTGGTTGATGTGAAGGGTGGACGGCCCCACATGTCTTAAATAGTGCCATCGATTTCCTGAGCAGTGACTAAAAACTCGGACCTGGATTGTGATTGCATGGCTCCTGTGCGCTGTCAATCACACATCACCAACTCGCTTCATATTACTGATATGAAAGCAATGTTAATGTCGTTGAGGCTATAAAGTCACCATAATAACTAGTCACCGAGATTGAAATGGCCGATTCTTATTGGTGGATATTGTATGGATGTAGGTGACACATCCAAACATGGAATTTATGATTGACACACACAATCTGTCAGTCACAGACCACTCACTTGTGGTCACCGACTTGTGGTCACCGACTTGTCACCGACAAACTGTGATTGGTGGATAGACAAGTGACGTATACACTGGCCGTGATTCATGCAATGTACAGTTGGCGCTTCAGTCTATTAAATTATGTGGATATATTCGGGATTATATGAGGAATTAAATCGTACTCAAGCCAGCGGAGAAACTTGGGTTTAACTTGGGCTGGGGCACCTGTAGTGCGTTATTTTTTCAAAGGCTGCACTAAATGCAAAATAAATGTATTATTCCAACAGTGAATGTTTTAATTCAGGTTTTCAAACTGGAGCCGGGGGCAGCTTCCACTGGGGTGGGGGTACATATGCCCCGTGTCCCCGTATGGTTATGTCCCTCAGGTAGGCTTTGCTCCTAGATTGGGACTTTGAGGCAATACACTGACGTTAAATAAACTTCGATGAACTTTACGCATCATATACGGCCCGGGTATGATCGTGGCCTTCGAAATGTGGAAAAGGTTTTTTACACTTGAATATCTCCCAGTTCGAATAATCATTTCCAGAAATGTTAGAATGTATGACCGGTGTTGATGGACCTAAAAATCAAACGTTCACTACCTGAAGTAATGACACATTTCTAAAACAGCATGTAAAGTGATTTAAGATCCCCCCCCCCCCATATCAACGAGAAAGGCTTGAATGGAACGACCAGGTTTCCTACATGTGGTAGTTTGTGGCCTCCGCATAACGCGTGCGATTCACCCTGAACTAGCCCTGGTGATATCCGGACAAACACATCACACCAGAATTTGCCATTCTGTATTGCGAACCACCTCGATTTATAATAATCTCTGAAGCAATGACATTGCGACGATGGGGTTGGGTGGGATAGTTGAACGACCACATGCCCCTGCCCCTCCTCCTCCTCCATACCAGTGGGACCATACCATACAAGTAAATGACAAAGCCACCTGTCTGATTAGGGGCCTTACATGGCCTTGTTCCGAACCGGCACGAAGCCTATGTTTACAAAACGACCGAATGTCACTGAAGTCATGAGACATACCGGGTTTTCCCAAACTCCGGCTTTGTTCCGTATACACGCCTTCGGGCATGCGGTTTTGCAATAGAGCTGGATCCGGTATTGGAATGAAGCTAGGATTTGAAAAACCTCTCTTGTAGCTCACTTGACGTGTGTCTAGTCTCCGTTCAAAACGCCTCGCTGTTTCGCCCCTCGGTTAACTGCCAGCGCTTTTCAGGGTGACCTTGTGGAAAGGCTACAGTTAGGCCTCTTGACCAGCAGAGGCAATCTCTTGTTAATATTTGCGGAACCACCAACTTGGAAAGTTTGAAAAGCTGGGGTGGAGTGGGTTGGGCTAGACGCTACCTGACTATTGAGGGCACTGTTCCAAAATGCATGTATACACACACGCGTGCTATAGCTATAGTGGTAGTGACTTTAAATAAAAGACATTCTTATTAATAAAAAAAAATACACAACATATCTGATTTTATTTCTAGAAGATAAAGTGCTTTATACTTGGTGCACATAATCATGGTCTCAAGTAGTCAGGTTCCCAGACCAAAGATTCTGACTATTCCTGATGAATCTTAGGTCAGGTACCTCCGGTATTACATTGCATAACAAATTACCTCACGTGACTAAAACGGGAGGAATTCCTCCTTTTCCAAAATGTCCGAAATTTGCTGAGTTCTTTTCGTCGACAATCGATAGCGCCCGAGCATTTCCAAGTATAATAAATATAGGTTTAATTAACTGCCTATTGCTTATTAAAAATTTGTTAAAATAAGTTGATAATTGATATTCATTGCTTTCATTAAGAAAACTTGAAATTCAACGACGATTTTGTGCATAGAGTATATTCTGATCGTATGGGCGAACTTTTGCAACGCTAAAGCCACCTTCCCGGTCCCGTATGACCACGCTCATAGCAACATTCAGCCTTCGCAAGCATCGTAATGAAGAAATAACCGTAAGTGTTGTATTTAATATTATTTCTCAACTTCCGAAAATTAGAATGTGTGGTTTATACCATTTGATTGTAATTGTTAGAATAATAATTTTCTTGTTAAGAAAGTGCTTGAAATGATACCTTGAGATGAAGTGCAACCTTGACACTAAGTCTAATTATACTCTGACATCTTGTGAATTTATGGATATACTGTAATTTTAGAACAAAATACTGGATGGGTTTCAGTAACTGTTTTATATTGTAGATGGCCGGAAACCTCACGAGCTGGGTTCATGATTATTGTAACGACTGCAGAACGACTACGATGTCAGTCTGTACATAGTGTGTCCCGTGCCGATTGACCGTGTCCTATCATCTGAAACGTGCCACGGACACGAGACCCTCTACTAAGGAAAGTTAAAAGTGTAAAACCTTAAATTTGCAGAAAGCTGTAATTTTGTTTTTGGAATAATCATAAGGAATATAACCGAAGTTGATTTAGCTGTTTGAAGGAATTAAGTGAGAAAAAATTTGTGATTGAATTGTCGAATTGGAGCGTTAAAAATCTGAAAGGTTGATTTAGTTTAATTTGATTCACCTAGTTTATAAGAACCGAACAGAAGTAATGATATTTGATTGAAGTAAATTTTGAATTGTGGTATAGTCATTGGATTTGAGATTCAAATTATTTATATCTGATTGGACTGAATTCTGAATTGAATTTTGGAGCTAAGGCTGAATTGAACCAAGAGTTACGGCTGAATTTTTGAGCCATATCCTACAGTTGGATTGGATTTTGGATTGTGTCGTTGTACATGCAGTTAGAGATTTGTGATTTTAGAAATTTACGAGTTGAGCTTGAGAAATTGAATTTGTAGACTGAGTTGTTGGAGTAGAATGTAAAACGCCTAACTGAGATTGATTATGACAAGTTTGATCCACGAGTCCGGATCTTTGTAAATACTGTAAATACTTTGAATTTGTGAATATAATTAATTGGTGAATTATTTCCTTGTTTCTCGTCGTCAGTTCTTTCTGTCTCTGTACTTTAGTTTCTTTTTGACAGGGTCATCACTTTAAAATTCGAGTTTCAAAGTTAGTGGTGACAGGTCAGATGATCCCACATATTTTGAATTGTATCCCAAAAGGACAGTAAGTTCTGGTCAAATAAATATTTCCTTTTGGCTGCTGCAAAGAATCAATATGTGTTGGCCTATCCCTCAACATATTGACAGTTTGTTTTGTGTACAAAAAAACCCCAAATATTGATGCCAATAATCTCTATATTTTCTGTCAAATTTTGAACAGGCTTGTTGTTGCCAGTCATCCTTATTAACTAGGCAAAATGTCAATCCAATACAATAAATATAATTTTATTGATCGTGTGGCATAGGTGTGATTGTTTTTCCTTTTGATTGTTATGCCAATTTTCTTGACGCCGATAATCTCTATTTTTCTCTCAATATTTAAGAGGCTTGTGGTGCCAGTCATGCAAAATAATTAATTAATTAATTAATTAACATCTAAGCAACATTTCGATCAAATAAAATAAATACTTTTGGATTGATCGTGTGACATATAGGTGTGGGTTTTTTTTCTGTTTAATAGTTAGACCCATTTTCTGTAGCCCTTGACTTCACTTTGGAGGGGTTGTGTCCGTGTTACTTAACATTATATTGAGGCCGATAATCTGTGTGCATTCTCTCAATATTTAACATGCTGTGTTGCCATTCATGCTCAACCTCTATGCAAATTTCAATCCAAGTTTTTGAGTTATCGTGTGACATAAGTGTGATTGCAATCACTGACACAGTACCGTAAAAGTTGGTACCCTAACATTTCTACACAAAACCCGTAAAGCAGCTGGTTATGTGCACAAACCTTATCAGACGGCCAATCACGCTCAATGACTTCGGCTTAAACCTCAACCCTCATCATAAAGAAAAGACAGAAGTATCGGACCAACTTTTTTCGAGAATATGTTCATAATGGTCTCACAATGCAATTTCCAGAAATAATATTTATGTCATTATTTCACGGTTCCTGTCAGTATTCGAGATTCCTGTGTCAAGTGGCAAAATATTGGACGAGATTTAATGTTTATGCAAAGTGTTCAACTTGAGATTTCATCTTTACACTAACTTTGTTCACATGACGAATGAAAAGAAGTCGGCGTGCGGTAAGCAGTGTTTATGTAGCGCGCCCTCTTTTGGAAAAAATCGATAGAGTACCCTTACACTACAATTTCATGAAATTATATTGATGTTATTCTTGCACAGTTGCTGTCAATATTCCAGATTCTTGTGCCAAATATCAAGGCAAATTACAGGAAGAGTTTTTTTTTTAATGAAGATCGTTTATAAAGAGATTTGTCTTTACAATTACCTTGTTTACATCGGGAATGGACAGAATCCGTGGAGCAGTGAGCAGTGTTTATATAGCGCGCCCTCTTTTGAAAGAAAATGATGACGATTTAAATACAAAGTTTGCTTACACTGTAATTTCCTTAAATTATATTTATGTCACTCCTTCACGGTTCCTGTCAATTTCGAGATTCTTGTGTCAAGTATCATTGCAAAATATAAGACAAGATTTCATTTTAATGTCGAGTGTTTATTTTGAGATCTCGTCTTTACAATAACTTGGTTTACATCGCGAATTGACAAATGTCGGTGCGCGGTGATCAGTGTTCATATAGCGCGCCCTCTTTTTGAAGAAATTGATGACGATTTAAATGCGGAGTATATTACTGACAAATTACCGTAAAGGGTACCCTAATAATTATACTTAAAACCCCTAGCGCATATGTTTTGTGTACAAACCTTATCAGACGGCCTTTCACGCTCAATTGACTTCGGACCAACTTTTACAAGAATGTATTCGTAACGGTGTGTTTTTTTATTAATTGGCTGATTTTCTAAAGACCGTGGTTTCATTTTAACAATAATGATCTTTCTGTGTAACAAAATGTTTATTGACGCTTAGAATCTATATGTATTCACTCAATATTCAACAGGCTTGTTGTGCCAGTCATGCTTAACATATAACTAGTATTGAGTCAAAAGTAGACTCTAATGGCTCGGGCAATATCCCATCAAATATTGAATGTATTAACGAATTTGTCGAGTGATTATTCATAATGTGTCACTATGGCCAGCATGATTTCACACCTACTCGTCCAAAAACTAAACCAAAGTGACCGAAACAACTCAGTGTTTAACAATGAACAACAATCCGAATGAGTCAATGTTCACTTTCACAAACCGCTCGTTGGTTAGAGCAATAGCCCAAAAATACATCCCGATTGAATATCGTCGTTTTGACAGAAAAAACTCTATGGTTCGGGTGATAAGTCATGATTTACTGATTGTATTGAATGGAAATTCGTCCTACAAGAAAGCACATGAGATCGAAACATTTTAGTGTTTTATGCGTGAAAAAAAGTTAAATCCGAATGAAAGCAACCTTGATGCAGAAAAGTCACATTTCTTCTCGAGCAATATCGTCTTTATATTCGTGTACCAGATGATCCCTTCAAATTAATTGACGGTTGTTTTCTCCGTGACTTTTTTTATTTAACACCCTCATACTATGTTTTTGTAATGTTTTCATATTCGAGCAATACACGGGTTTTGCACTTCGAGCGAGAAAATAATATTGGCCACGTTAATTTTATAACAATTTTAAATTCCGAACTATTTTCGGCCCACGAATACTTAAAGCGGAATCTTGTAGCATCAGTGGCCCAAAAAGTACCAAAAGTCTGAGTCCTTTTTTAAGAGGGTTTTATAAGCAAACAAAAAATATAGCTTCATCGTTAAAAATCAACATACCGGTAACAAATTGAAAGTCTGTTGAAGAAAATAAACCTATTTTTCTGAAAGTTACGCGCTCGTGAAAAACAATGTTAACTTTACCTGTAATTCGTTCGATAAATTAATACGAGAGAATATCAATACATGTGCCACGGTTTCCGAAATGCAGCGCAGCACACAACATTTGTTCTTAATTTTCCTTGGTAAAGTTAAATTGAATGTTAAGGCCAAAAATACGTGGCAGAAATTGCAAAAGTCGCAATGCCTCTTGATTTTGTATCTCCCTACGCCAGTTTAGCGTCTTTTTAAGTTTTTTTTTAGCATACGATTTCATTTTTAAAAACGCACCTTCCGTTCGACATATTAACATAAATAAATGTTATGAAAACTGTTATTTATAACGCCAGTATTTGACAATTTTTTTTTTTTTAAAGAAAGAGCAAAACACTTTCAATTTCTCGTTTACAACTTTTGTCAAATGTTGTGTGAATATAATGTGCACAAACGTATTGAGAAAATCACAATTCTGATCTCCTTATGTTTTGTTTCCGGTAAGGGTTCTTTTGAATCAAATTGTTTAAAAAGAAAACATTTTTTTTGGCCATGTGCGCTGACTTGGCCATCAAGATCACTTTGATTATATGAGCGCATGCGCGCAGACTACTCGATCCACACCCCGAGCACCAGTAATTAAAGTATACATGTCATGTTTCTCATGAATCTTGTGATTTTTGAAATGACAATAAGTAAAATCTTCAAAATTAGGTTGACGCAAACAGTCTTGTTTAAGGCATGATGCCATTCGTACCATGGTTACCATCCATTAAATCATCACCTCTAAAAAAACCCCCGATACATCACAGAAGGGATGTCATGCAAGTAAACATTTTATTACTCCAAAAAAGTATGCACCAAAAAATGAAACAGAAACAAAAGAGCTGCAATACAGCCATACAATGGAGTTGCTTGAAAACTTGCAAATAAAAGTTGCAAAAAACGCTTTAAAAGAAAACTTCTGTGATTCATTAACCACCACCAAGTTGCAATATGCAACTCGTAACGTTACAGCTAAACATTAATAAACCAAACAAAATCTTATTTTGTGAGAATTGAGTCACCGAAGTAAGGGTAGAAATACAACGTGACTGGTAATTCCTTGAGTTATCTTCACATCTGAACAAGTTAATTATTCAATGTCCATGGAAAGACAATCGTCCAACCAATTACTAGTCATTGGTAAACGTGTTAGGAGTAGTCCGATGTTAATTTTCTTGTGGAAAGTTGCAGACATAACGTACCATAAGCTGCGAAAGTAAAGTGCTTGGATCTTATTCAGGCAAACAACAAATTAAGTGCCTTGTAATGCCTACTTTTTTAACATTTGGCAAGGACAAACCCATCCACCAGATAAAACAAAACACAAAATCAGGCTTAATTCGAAGTCGGGCGTCATTTAATTCGTAATCGCGTTATGATTTGTAAACGGGTCTTTTCGAATTCGGGTCAAGAAGGTGATAATATTCTTAGCACTGTCCGGAAGACAGCACTTCAACGTAGACCTCGCAGAGTTGAAGAGTCGCAGTGCCCGGAATATCGACGCTCACGTAGCGTGCCCTCAACGGTCGACCGCACTCGACCACGATTGTACCGCCCAGTGGTTGGGCTTGATGGGCGGTGATTGTGCCCCGCATGCCTGGTTCCCAATAACGGTCTTCTTTGATCCAGCACGAACAATTGCGTTTTCAGACGTTCACCTGTAAATAAATCAACAGTTCGGATTGATACGTATTGACAGGATTCCTATTTTTAGGTTGTTTTACTCTTTTGATTTGTTTTGTCATGTTTATCTCTTTTACAGCTTGTTCAAGAAACGGACTTATTTCAAATGATTAATTAAACTGTATTTGGTTTTGGACTTTAATCGCCTGAATAAAAGACACTTTGAATTAATTGTACGGACTTCATGTAATGTGAACAGTCATTGCTTATCGTATTACAAAGAATTATAGTCTTATTTTGTGCCTTATAAAACAATGACTTGTGTTGATTGAATACAATTGGTGATTGTAAGGTATGTGTGAGTAGCTGGGAAAGCTAAGGCATGTGTGTATGCATACCCGGAAACACAAGGGTCTTATTTACCTGAAATTCAGTATCCCGACATTGTGTCCAGTGAATATATTGTTATACTTACTACAACAGTCTCCGCGGTTGAGGATGGTAACCTTGGTAACGCATTGCTGACTACCGAGGTCGACTCTCCACCAGGGATTCTGCTCTTTATCTTATCAAAAGAGAAAATCAATTAGTTGTTTTCCAACTAGAAACACATGTTATTGTAGTTGTTTTTGTTGTTGTGCTCGTTTATTAATATAAGAGGGGTTCTCGGAATAAATGAAATTAGGCCACAACCAAAAAAATAAAAAAATAAAAAATACTTGGTCTCTGGTCAGCGCGCCCGTCGATTTTAATCATGCGCGTCAACTTTTTTTTTCTTCAAATTAACACGGAAGCTACAACAGCGCCCTCTATTGCCGCACCTCCTCAATTTATTTTGTACCAAGGAGCACCAAGGAATGGGGAAATTGCACCTAGGCAAAAGGGCACTAAGGCAAATTATGGAGGACACCAATGTATAATGAGGACACAAAAAAGCAAAATAGTACCCACCTCGTCTGTACAATTCAAGCTTGAAAAAAAAAGCCACCCAAAAAAAAAAACCCGTCGCCGCATCAATTCCGGAACTTCGGTCTGACCAGAGACCGACTATTTTTTTTTTTTTTTTTGGCCTTACAGAAGACAAGTTTTGCAGGTTTGCATGGTGGAAAGTCTAAAGATGTGAGGTTTGCGGTAGCATCATGACTGCAATAGTCAAATTTA
>JASAOE010001279.1:0-21432 GCA_029964075.1 Patiria pectinifera
GATGATGGCAATTTCTATAACCAATCAATGTCAAGGGCTGGCTTTTTAAAGATTCTTTCAAATTGGAGAACTTTCTCATCTTTTAATATGCAGTTCTGTGGAGTCAATGTCAAAATACTAAATCAAAAAGTAGTGGATATGAAGTTGAGTAAACCAATTTAAAAGTCAGCACTATTAAAAACCAAGTTAAAGAAAACAAAAGCTTAAAAACCAAGAATGAAACCATTGAGCAATATTAACAAGGAACTCCCCAACAATAACTATCAACTAATGACATAAACTAACCCTTATCTGCCATCCCGTTAAAAAACTTTAATCTGGATTTAAATTATGAAAACTAAAGTAGAATTAATTCTTTAAATGGGAAAGTACACAAAAGCTAAAAGAAAACTTTTTAAAGAATAGATGTACAACTAAACATAAAAAGATGGCTGTATATTTAAGTGGGAAAAAAATGTTACGTGGATTATGCAGATTGTTATTTTTTTAGTAGGCAAAGACATTATATGTCAGTTTGGGGTGCTTGATTTATACAAGGTAGTTTCATTACTGTTCCTAGAGCTGGGTGGATTTCAAAATATATTTAATGACTTGCTACTTAAAACAAGAAAATAAACGTGAATACTATAAAGGAAAATGAGAAAATACTACAAAATTGTTACTTAGTATGTATGATTATGCTTTCTACACTGAAATGATACTGAAATACAGTAAATCAATGTCAGAAACAATTGAGGCAGCTACCTTCTCTAAATATAAACAATTAAATGTATTTATTGCAAGATCAGGATTTGAGGAAAATTAATGAATTAAGATCTAGTCTGGTGCTTAACAATTTCCTATGTTACCTAATCACCTTAAATTGTGTGTACAAAGTAACTAACACCTGTAAATGTCAACAATTTTTTTTTTTTTATTTTCTAGAGAATATTTTGTGGATGTACATTACACTTATTGTCTATGAATATATAATATCCGTCATATTCTTAAGCTATTTTATATCAATTGTGCTTTACTAACAAGACATACAGTAAATACAATATCAACACTGGGCTTAACATCGAAGTTTGAGGAAAGTGAATTTTTTTTTTTTTTAAAGAAAAACAAGAGAAACGTAAACTGGAAGGCAGTAGTGCTGGAACGGTTGTTAAAAAAAAAAAATTGTACACTCGAAAACCTGCCAAAACCAGGGATGTGCAAAAGGGGAAAGTAACACCGCAAGCTTATGCAGACTACCAGCTACTTGTGCATAGGGACAACTGGGCAGTCTCTATCGGATACCAGTGAAGATAACATTTTTCCCTTATAAAGTCATATTACACAAACTTAGTTCCGCCGATACAGTTTACTTAAACTTACATCGTAGCCGAACCAATGAGCCAAGTGGCTGGTTTCAGGATCAAGCTTAGTGAAAACAAGTCCTCCCCAACTCAAAGCCAAATACGTAGAAGACTATCTAAAACTCTGGTAAGTAGTGTATAAGGAAACTGTGAATGAATTAACTTGAAAGCCAAAACTACAAAACTCTTGCATATGCCAGTAAAGCGAGATTATCACTCAATACTATCAGTAACCATGAAATTTTACGATCGTATACTTTGGGTACTTATTCTATACATTTTGTTATTTTTATATATCAAATACTTCTGTACAAATAGTTCCAAAGGAAAGTTGTGGACTCTGGGCTTGGAGTGATGGTCTGCCACAGATCAGGCAGATATTATACATGTTACTATTAATTTGTTTTGCTGAGACCGGGTCACAAACGCAGGGATAGAACCGGTTTGGGAGGCTATCCGAATAGACTCATTTTGCCGCTTACAGAGAGAGTTTTATTAAGTCCAGTTGGTCCTTTCAGCTACGCTTCAGCATATTTGGGTCTGGCAAATTTCTTCCTCGCTTTGTACCTGCAAAAATTCAACTCCTGTTTGTCCTCCTAGTGATTGATTTGGCAGACAAGTGTTGTAAAACTGTTTTTCTAGGAATGTAGTTCAACATGGGGGTCCTACATGTGAATGAACAAAACTATTATTATATTTTCCCGTGGTTACATTCATCTGGCTTTTATCTATGCTAGTTAAACAAATTCCTTTGTTGTCAACAAAGACAATCACGATGCTACAGGGCTGCCCTGTGTTAGGGCGCCAAAAATCCTCTCCGATACTGATGTTCAACAGTTCTTTAAAGAAGCCTTTATATGCATTTCAAATCCTAAATGCTGTAATAAGTCCAAGTCTTTTTATTCCTTTGTGGGGTTTTCCTAAATGCTTTTTTTGTAATGACCAGAGATAACTTTGTGGTGAATAAAAACAAACCATTCCTCAAGGAAAACAGTTGCAAATAGGGTGCTTTCTAAGATGGCACGTTCCTCGATTTATCGCGCCAAACCGGCTGACATCCCCATCGTCCACCCTATGGTTCAATACAAACCTACATGCCTTACTAGTATCATTCAATGCTACAAGTGTTGACTACTCATATGTTAGTTATTTTGTTTTTCTTCCAATTATTTGTCATCACTGTAATTCTAATTTTCATTTGATTCCTTTAAAATAAAAAGTGTCGTGAATGACCCAAAATACGTGTCATTACTTCTAAAAACGCCTACATGGTCTACTTGGTAATTGTACGTAGATATATATATGTATATCTACCTTGTGATACAGTGCAAGCCCTCTTCTGGCTGGCCTAATCTTGAACGCCTTTTTAGCCTGTCCAAAGTCCCGGTAACATTTGGTCGTTGCTTTTTGAACTGCATCATCACGAATGTCCATAATGGCATGATTCCCCACCAGTAAAGCTTCTTAAGCACTTAAAAATAAAAACCACAGACTGACGAAACCGTAGCGAGTGCATGTGTGCAGTCGACACGACGCAAGCGTGAGCGGCATGCGCTAGTAGGCCCTCACTCCAGCGCCTTGTGGGTTAGCGTGAAGAGGAACTCTAACACACTCATCGTAGATGATGAGAACACTGAAGGGAACGGCTGGGCAAAACCATCCAACTTGAGACAAATTTCACCAACAGGGAAGAAATTAATGACTTGAACAATAGCAAGCAGGTCAATATAGTACATTGTTTTCAACAAATTAGTTTAAGGTTCTTCACCAACATAAACACTGTGTGTACTCAGTGCTACTCCAGAGTGACGGTTGGAAAATCGACTGTGGGTGGGACTCGAATCCCACCCACCTCCCCTGCTTTCTAGTGCAGATGTCTTACACCAATCACCGAGCTAACGGACTGGCTGGCTGGTTCGACCCATGTGTACAGCAGACGAATGATCATGTGAATTTCTTGTGAGGGACTTGTCAGAATTGAGATTCTTAAATTTTCTTGAAGCAGAATACTATTGAGCCATACTTTCCAAAGGCTGGGATCTCAAGAATTGAGGATTCTTCAAATTCTTGGAGCAGAATACTATTGAGCCACACTTTCCAAAGGCTGGGATCTCAAGAATTGAGTGATTCTCTTAAATTTTCTTAGCTAGCAGAATACTATTGAGCCATACTTTCCAAAGGCTGGATCTCAAGAATTGAGTGATTCTTTAAATTTTCTCTTTGAAGCAGAATACTATTGAGCCATACTTTCCAAAGGCTGTGATCTCAAGGGATGAGTCCAGAAAAACGTGATCAAAAGACAACGCAGAGGTTTAAGAAAACAGATCAAGTTATGTAGCATGAGTTTTTCTATGTTGCCTTACCTGAGCGGGTACATGCGGAGTCCATTCTCCAGATCTATGGTAGGAGAGTGAATGCAAAGCATAAGCAGTCTCTTCGGAATACCAGACCAAAGTTCTAGCACCCAGCTAAGCTGCGGGCAAATACAAACAATGAATTACTTATGAGCCATGTTGTGGCTCCAGCGGTGGAGCACAGGATTCATGATCGTGTTGTGGGTCTCGAGCCCCGCTGGCCATGCACAGCTCCTTGGAGGCGCTTTACCTCAATTAGCCTCTCTCAACCCAGGTGTTAAATGGGTACCGCATTATTCAATAAGTGTTGAAGTTAGTAATAGACTCGGGCTAGGAGGAGGTGTGGCGACATCCCCCCTACAGCAGCTACAGTCTGGCCCAATCGCTAATCTAAAGAGACGGGCACCTGGCTCTACAATAGGTTCGTCCCTTTACCCCTTTTAATATACAGGGGGAATGCAATGAGTACCCTTTTGAATTTTGTTATAAAACCAAAAGTTGCAGGAGAGCTTTTAAAAGAATTCTATGGACACAGCCAAGACAAAAAGTGGCTTAAAAATACATACGAAAGGCAATGTCATAAATGGTGCATGCAGGGTTCAACTTAATCTTTGCTTTTTCATCAGCCAGCTGGCTACTGAAACAGACCTCCCTTAACTAGCCTACAAGCATTTTTTACTCAGCCCCCATGATTTTCATTTAAAAGAGTGTCTCATAAACAACAATGTGCACACATAACAAAACGGTATCCTGAGGCAATCTTTGCTAGTGTTTGTTAACAAACAGATCTAATACTTTTAACCCTAAACCAAAAGCAGCACAAATTAGACAAAAATATTGATGCAAGCTCTTGCTTTCTGAATTTAATGATTTATTTCTTCCTGCCCCCTTTCATCTTTGCCGTAGCCCTAATAATTCTTTGACTTGCCAGCTGGGCACTACTTCAGGAAAAGATTGACTAGCCCGCTCGCTGTTTTGACCAGCATTTGCCAGCGGGCTACCGCTTAAAGTCGAACCCTGGTACACGTCATCAACGGAAACAAAATATTAAGAAAAAGTGCTAACTTTTTAATCTCCCTTAGAGGACGAAAGTATCAATGGGGACATTCCTCCACACACATAGAGCAAGTGGGCCCCGCATGACTGCACAGCCTTTGTGTGGTAGCGGGACTGCACAAAAAGCAGCAGCTGTGGAACTACCCACTCAGCAGTGTGCCACGGCATACCACAGCTGGCAACTGCATTCCAATGAGGGATTAGCCTGGAGCCGCGGCCATGACCGGCTTCCCGCGGCGCATGGGAGTTAAAAAAAAAAAAAAAAACTTTCTGAACAAGTTTGAGAATAAGTAATCAGTCAGTGAGCGATAGCCGTCAGTCAGTCAGGAAACATCTTAGGCCAGAAAGTGACCAGCTTGGGGCTGTCAAACTTAGAAGCGGGACGGGAGAAGCAAACTTGACCTCATTCCCTGTTGGATGAGGGAGTTGGGCGTCTGGTCTTGCAGATGAGCAGATCCGCCCACTGCACCACCACGAGGCTTTTGAATAATGGCGTGTTTCGGGTTTACTCAATCACCTTGCGCTCTCTGTAACTCTTCAAAACAAAAAAACCAGGATGATTCAACAATAAGCCAGTTCGAGGTATTTCAACTACGTATCACGTGTGCACAACTATATGTGACCCGCTTTGCAAAAATGAGTCTGATGTAGCATAGCTTGAATTCCAGGTTTTACCACTTTTAAATGGAAACAGTGAAAATTTGCTCAAAATTTGGATTTTTGTTTTTGCTTTATTTTGGTAGTTTGATAGTTTTAGTTTCCAGATATCTTACACAGAAATTTAAATATTGTAAGAAAAAGACTAACAAATTTATGATTTTTGGTGCTTTTCTTGGTTAGTTACAGTGTATTTGTAATTTTTAAACCCTTTCTCTTCTTCATTGAGACATTTCTTGCTTTGCAAAAACTTGACAGAATTAAAAAAAAGGCACAACAGTGCAACCAAATGTCCTAGAGAGGTCCGTGATACACCAAATGAAAGCTTACTTCATTCCCATTTTATTAATGTAGTTAATTCAAAATTTCAGTTTTGCCACAACAGACTCATTTTTGTGGAGCGGGTCACATATGGGTCACGGGTCATTTGGGATAATGGAACAATCGAAGGCGGGCGCACCACGCTGCGGTCAATTACAAGCAGGATGGGCGTGCGCGTAACAACACGTAACACACATCAGCGATGTTATTCCAAACACCAAACTGGCTTAGGCCAACAAAAAAGTCTCCGGTTTCTGGTATGCGTGGCGTCGTGGTGGCCATGCGCGTCGGCAAAATGAAAAAAATTGGTTTTTTTTCTCAATAAAAGATGATGTCTCAAAACCGCCAAACTCACTGGTTTGACTGGAATCCTGCTGCTGCATTTCAACGTGTTTTTAGATGATCGAGAATAAGCTTTATGTGGCCTCTCCGGACTCCCAAATATTTGCACTAAGTTTAGTCTGCACCATTTGCAGTCACCAGACATTTAAAGCAAAAAGACAGGTAAAAAAAAAAAAAAAAAAGCCGCGTCGCCGCACCAGTTTGGGCAAGCACCATACCAGCAACCTGAGACTTTTTTTTTGGCCTTATTGAAAACTGGGGTAGTGAACTTTTTGTATCAGGAAAATCAGAAAATCCTAACAAATATCTCACCACTCGCTATTTCATTCAGTTGTCTATTTGAGATCTACTCTCACAAACCCAGACAAAATATACTTTTTTTTTTTTAAGGTTTGGCATTTTCAAATTCCTGAGTTTTCAGCTTCAAAATGATATACGATTTTCATCGTGCTGAGACCCATCAAGCCTGGGACAAGTATTAAGTGATAAAACTCTGACAACCCCATTATGAGATTATATTGAAATGTGTTTTGTATAATTTTTCTATACTAAATTGACCAAAAAACACGCTTCTGCTTGATGGATTGTATGATATTTTAGGAGGTTGTAGATTTACGGTTACTGATTCAGAAAATCTCAAAACCTCAAAATGGTCAGTTACTACCAGAATAATTTCACATATTGTTGATGTACCCTCCTCAATGTGGCGCGGTCCCCCAACGTGGCGCACTTTGATTTTCGCCTGTAGCGCCTTACCTAGAGCTAAAGTTTTAACCTGTGAAAATTTCATCAAGTTCTGAACACTCCTGTTCATAAATCGTGGCGAGCCTATTTACCGAGTTACAAAGTAAGAAGAAAAATAGAATTTTTGCAAGTGATTTTCCGGTTATATTTTCAAGTGCAAAAGTGAACCCTTTGAAAATGCCCCAAATAAATAAGAAAATAATTTTCTGACAAACATATGGCTGGGTATGTACATGTAAGTAGAGATAATAATTATTTATCAGAATTTATCAAGTTTACAAAAATTCTTAAATGTTAATTTGGAATTTTCCGAGATTTATTCAAGTGCCATGCCACGTTAGGGAACACTCCCCAATTTGTGCCCAATTTCCGTACGCCACCGTTTTTGAATTTCGGATTAAATTTTATGAAACCGAAATTGTTCACAGAGGTTAAATGGCAAGCATTAATAAGGTAAAAGTACCAGTATTTTACTGCATGAATTTGAGGTTTGTCAACAAAGAGGTTTAGCAACACTACACGAAGAAAGTCGAAGTGCACCACGTTAGGGAACACGACTATACACTTAGTGCGAAAAACATCATCTGGTACTTGGTCAGGGGTTTCGTGGGGAGCAGGTCGTATTTTGAGTCCAAGCAGTTAATAGTATGTTTGATGTGTTTGAAGCGTCAGTCTTTCAATCCCTAGCTCACCACACCATGACCTTGTCTTTCAGATAATAACAGTGGCTATTAATAAAGCGCACGTATTCACCAGGACTGGTGCTCAGGGCGGCTAAGCATCATTGTTACGCCCCTGCTCAATGGGCACATGAAACATTCCAAATACCATCTCAGCTCCTGGGGAGTATAGAGCTCCGATGCAGCCTCTCAGGCGCAAGGAAGCTAATTCAATCACAATAACCACCTCTGCCCTCACAGGGTACCCCATTTACTCCTTGGTGGGGAGAAGCAATGAGTGACAAAGTGCCTTGCCCAAGGGCACCACGCACCATGACCCCGCGCCCAGGTCTCGAACTCCACAACCTGCAGCTTTACCCACAGACCACAAATTAGTGCCCACTTAACCACGAGGCCACAGCACTCCACTGGATCCCTCCTTCCACTCACCCACTCTTGCCCGTAGGGAATCCTCCACGATTGCTTGACGGCCCGAGTTGTCCCCAGTCCCGACGCAGGTTCGGAACAGCGTAGGGCAGAAACCGTTCTCGGCCATGATGACAAAGTAGGTGAAGAAACCGCCCGAGGCCTGCATCATACCGATCTGACCGTAGGGACATACTGATCAATCTGTGGACAATAAGCACGAGGATCGAAAATGGTAAATGTCCAGCAAGGTTTAAACAAAATGATGTCAGTGAAGGGGGGAAACCCAATATTCAAATATGAGACATCGCGCTACATTGAACAACTGCTATCCTAACGAACATTGCGGGATCCACAGAAATTGTTCATTAATAGCAATCGTTCGGGTATAGCAATTCTGAAGCTGCTGGTGCTCGCACGTGGTACTCACATTTCAATAAATAATCGTTCCTTCAGAACTTCACCCTGCACGCCCTGGTATTTACTGAAAGACGACTTTGAACACGTGGCCGACTATTGAATTAGTGTAATTACACAGTTTTTGAGCTTACTACCTACAGCAATGGGTGGCTTTCCCCTTCCATTCCTTTGAGGAAATAATAGCCAGTTGTCCTCTCTTCTGTCAGACATTTTTCTGCAACAATGTTCGGTTGGTTTTGAACACAAAAATCGGGAGGCCGAGCACGAATGTTCGTATAGCCGAATGTTACGAAAATATAGCAGTGTTCGGTATAAGCTTGTATCGTTCCACTGTACTATGTTGGCATGGTCTTTACCGAGTACTGGTTCAATGAAATGGATGCAAGCTCTTTTGAAAAACAAAACAACGGAGTACAGTATCAGAAACTGCGCCTCACTTCTTGCCACATACTTATCCCACATCCAACTGGGCAAGTAACAACAAAAAAAAGACATTCTAAGCGTTATAACAATTCTTTATATGACGGAAACAGCTGCTTGCACTGATATGAGAAGAGGCGATCACCCACAAAACTTCTGACATTTTATTGACTGCATTGAACCATGATTAGTCTGCCTTCCCTAAAGTTGCATTGACAGGAGTTCTTAATTATGCGTATCTATAGACAACAATTGTAGTCCCCATTTGTTCTAGGGACTACTATTCCCGAATTATATTTTTATTCGAATTATTCGGCCAGGAGTGGAAAGGTTGTGAGGATCGCTGGAGTGACTTACCGGTCGTTTGTAAACGGAGCTTGTCATTGATGATGGGTCACGGGCTGGCGCTTCATGATGTCACTCTCGGCTTCTTCGATAAGCCAGGGAAATGGCAGGAACCTGTGGGTCAGAGGTCAAACTCGTGCAATCGTGGTCATAGGTTAAATGGACTATTCGACAGCCTGCAGGCGTGACGGGCAGTCAGGTTGGCGAGCGGTACTCGCCTTCCACCGCTGTGCCACCCGGGTACCGAATCCCGCCTGGGCAATATGTGGACTGGGCTCAGTCCCTGCCTGATTTTGTGGGTTTTCCCCAGAATATTCTTCTAGGTTTTTCCTCCCACCTCTAAAACTGTAATTTCTTCTCATTGTCTTCTCTATACAGGTTTCTTCAGGCTTGCGAGCTACAGTGCCTAGGGCGCTTTTGAGGAATCCTTGGTTTCATTACCAGAAATGATTAATAACAATAATAATAATAATAATATGAAAATTAATATCTGATGGGGAAACAAATCTCAATAAGAAATAACAAGTTCTCAATACGAACTTGTTATCCCAATTGGATGGAATAAAATAATACTCAGCATGAATGCAATTCATGCATCAACTGACTAACTGACCACAAGTGATTACAGTCGACTCGTCAGTACAAAACTCTGTTAATACAAAATTCTGGTTATAACAAACATAAAAGCCTTGGTCCCGACTGAGCATTTATGTGCACAATGAATGGGACTGATGTTCCTCTTAATACAAAAATTCTGATACAACAAACAATTTGGCTAGGTCCCGAACGTAGTTTGTTATAACGAGAACTTCGACTGGAATTGGGCATGTAAGTTGACCCCAAAATCTTTGGTAGATTTTACGAGAACTCAAGCATCCGGGCACCATGTACAGTTGATCACGGATCCTCTACACAAGGATAAACGACTCATCTGAGGCTTGTGTACAAAATGTCACGGAACGGTTCGTCTAGGTGCGTGATATGCTGTGTCCGTGCATAGCACAAACAGCAGAATAGAACTCTGTCCAAACTGCATGCTCACGCGCACATGATCGGCGCGACAGCTGGGCGTCCTGACAGCAATTTGACCACTGAAAGACTGCAGTCGTAATCCGCCGGAGTCTCGCAGCGACGCCCAAGTGCCATGTCACGCACCTCTAACCAGAAATTTGGGGAAGTCGCGACATTTATACTTGTGTAGAGGATCCATGATAGGATCTACAACGTGTGTAATGTGCTTATTTTGTTTGCATTTATTTTGTGTTCTGACTGGCCCATCCAATCAAGGGCAATAAATGGTTATTTTGAAAGTACAGAAAGCATTACAATGTACAACATATTGAAAATATTGTGGATTAATGACTTGGTTTATAAAATTTAAAATGCTGAACGTCAACTTTTGTTCAATCGATCACGCAGGTATTGGGTCAAATGCAAACATGGAGTCTATGACTTAGTCAGTGTCAGGCATGAAACTGGGAATTTAGGAAAAACAAGGAAATTCCAAACAACACAAGACTTTTTGTACAGTGTTTTTCAATTTGTAATGGCATTCAGCGGAGAAGTAAAAAATGAGAAATCAGCGGATCTAAGGAAAAGTTTGCATGCCTGCAGTGTTTGGTACCAAGACATTCATAGAAAAGGTGAACATGGACTGTTGAAGAGCTTTCAACTTCTAATTGATCTCAGAAGTTATGAGTTTGGTGAAATACACCCCCCAGAGCAAACACTCACCAAGTCAGTGCCCAGATCGATGCAGAGGATGGTGACAGTGCCCAGCGGGAGGGGCACCTGGGCCAGAATGAAGAACAGGAAGGGGGAGATTTCGGGGATGTTGCTGGTCAGGGTGCCAGGAGATGGACTTCTTCAAGTTGTCAAAGATCAGAGCCGGCCTGAATTTAACCCCAAAACCCAAATCAAGGTCAGGAACTTTCTTGTTTTTAATCCAACTTCCTTTAGCTTAGACCATAAATTCACCAATAATATTTAAGATTCAGGAGGCAATATGAAACAGATATTCCCTTGTTTAAAATACTCTTAAAACTGGTATCTTTCTAAAACCCTTTAGTCCCTTCACCCTCTCCCCCAAAAGATCGCCCTGCCTAATACTCCCTGTAGCACCCAAAACAAATGGAGCACTCCATGTTTGATATCGATGTAGTTCTATGTAGTATAGGGTCAAACGTTGGTACCTTTATTGTATGATTAAATATTTAAGACTTTGATTTCTTATGAGTTGGAAAATTTTCTTATGAGCTGGAAAATTATAATAATGTGGCACCCATTTATAGTCTAAAAAACGCTTTACAATTATTACCCCTGTTCATCAGGCCATGAGACCCGTTTTCCACAGCAGCTCGATATCAGCGTGATCTAGTATCTACCCTCACATGTACTCCATTTACTACTCCCCTGGATGCAGGGAGGCAATTGTGGTAAAGTGTCTTGCCCAAGAACAGGAACACCATGTTCCTGTCAGAGTTTAAATCCTACCATACCATCGCAAATGTGTCTGGACACAGTAACCATTGGACAACGGCTCTCTGCTCATGAAATATTGAAGGATATTCCATTACAAATGTGATGTGATCAAGCTAAATGAGTCGTTTGTCGACCCCGGTAAATTTTTGAAGATGTGATGAAGTGATGTGATGAAGTGGCCCTATTTCTGTTGGCCTGTATCTCCAAATGAAAATTCCCGACAAAGCGACTCATGTAGCTTGATCGCATCGCAGATGTAACTTGTTTTTCTAAATGAACTAACTTCTTCCACGCCGGTCACGATGGAGGCAAAGTTGTCATCCAGCAAGATCATGTCGGCAAAAACGCTTGCTTATCACGCCGGAGCCACGATACCCATAGCCACACCTGGCCAAAAAGAAGAACAACAACGTTTAGAACAGTGCCGTACCACCGCCACTTGCAATGATAGCACAGCAGACCCAGTCAAGCCAAAGAACAGTGCCATGCCGAACTTTAAAGGGAATGTACATCATTCGCTTTTGCTGTAATTTTTAGAAATGATCTATTTGAGGGGTTAGTATAATAGATCAAATATTGTTACACGAACTTGTTTGAAGTTTTGTGTTCGAAAATGCTGGAAAAACCAAGAAAAACAAAAATGTTTAAGCAGTCTGGTTCCCTGACTCCACTCAAGATGAAATAGATCAATATTTATAGATGCCGGAAAATTGTAAGGTAAGGGAACCAGTCTAGCCTTCCTGCACCCATTCATAAACATGCAACCAATAGCAAACAAAATTTGGACTGAAAAATGGTAAATTTGGATCAATAGTTGAAAAATAGTAAGGTTTTTCCAACGGCCTACCACCGTTGAAAATGTATACAAAAATACTATTTTCTTGAAAATGACTTCACACCAGGTGCCATAATTTTACAGGATGCTTTAGACTGTCATTTACCAACATCCTAGTAAGGTATTTCGTAAAAACTTGGTAGTTTTATTTTTTGATGTTTGCAAATGTTGTATATTCCCTTTAAGTTACATACTCTGTGCTCTTTTATATTGCAAATCTCTTTTTCGAAGTGATACTCCAAAATAGCACCTGAAACAAATTTTTAATTGCCCTGCCAATTTCAAGCGGCCTTCTTCTTCTTGAGGGCTGGTGAGTCATTGACACCATCGCCAGTTGCTGAAGTTTGGGAGGAGGAGGGGGACAATGATGGGATGGATTTCACTCCCCGAGAGAAAACACACAATCACAAGTCTTTGTAACAGAAAAAGAAACCTCTTTGACACATTCTTACCAATATCAGCCTTCTTGAGGGCAGGGAGTCATTGACACCGTCTCCGGTCACAGCAACGATGGCGCCGCCGCTGGCAGCCCTCCACGATGATCAGCTTCTGCTGCGGGAGGTCCGGGCAAAGACAATCTCCGTGGTGGTTCACGCCAGGGATGTCGTCCAGCTCCTCGTTGGTGATGTCGCGGAGCTTCAGAACCGTGGACCACCACAGCCTTGGCTTCCCTGCGTTCATTAACCAGATGAGGAAAAAAAGGGGAAGATTTTTAGTGACGGATGTTGGTCTTCACTGACAAAGTTCCCCTAACCCTGTCAGAAGCAGGCTTTAGTAAAGGTTCCACTGAGCCATCTGCACCAGTGCATGAATTGCCAATTCTGTGGGAACTAGTCCCATTGTGGAGTGCCATGGCCTCGTGGTCTGGAGCATCAAATTTGTTGTCGCGGAAAATTCTGCAGGTTGTGGGTTCGAGTCCTGCCCAGGTTTATGGTGCGTGTGCCCTTGGGCAAGGCACTTTGTCACTCATTGCTTCTCCCCACCCAGGAGTAAATGGGTACCTGTGAAGGGCAGAGATGGTCACTGTGATTGAATTAAGCTGCTTTGCGCCAAAATGGCAGCATCGAGCTGTGTACTCCCCAGGGAGCTGAGATTGTCTTTGGAATGTTTCATTGGCCCACTGAGCAATGATGTAACGTCTTGAGAACAAGTACTGAAGGACACAGGCGCTATAAATACACATGTTATTAACATTATTAACAATTCTACTGTCGTATCCTGTTGCAGTTGGCAACCGTTGATGCTTTCACATTGTTTCGTTTAGCAGGTATTTAAGCCACAAAACCCCAGAGGAATTAATGTTGATAATCAGTGTATAATCAGTGCAGTTTTTAAGAGGTTTGCTCCGTTTAGGATGAAAGAAAAAAAGCCAAACTAACACTAAATTCAATGTACACCTCCATGACACAAAATTTGTTCACAACTCAAAAATGGCAGTTGCTAAACGGGCCACGTTGACAGATTGGTTAGACTTGACCTTGCACCAAAGAACACGTTGTCAGTTGCATCGCCAAGTGACGTATCCAGACAGTATAACTCACACAGGTTTGCTGCGGAATCCATTGCAAATGGATAGACGTGCTAATTTACCCTAACCTTCCCAAATCCTCCCAAATCCTCCCAAATCCTCTTTGCAAAATGGATTGAGGCTGTATGGCAAAAATGTGTGGCTGATTTTGGAGGATGCACTGTGTCAAGGTCTTAGGCCGGACCTCGTGTTGTTTATAGCTCAACCGTGCATACATTTAGGCCTAGATTACACTTGAAATCCTCCGCACTGCTCAAGGATCTCACTGGCTCTGCTCAACAGTGATTGCTGGAGGATATGAGGCAGCGGTCACCCCTCCAAGGACCACATTCAAGAAATAACGGAGGATTTTGGAGGACTAAGGCTGCATGCAATTTTTTGCTGGAGGCAGTTGGAGGATTTTGCAGGATCCAGGTTGCATCATAGCAAAATATGACTAGGGAGTTGGGGTGAATATTTTGATACGTGGAATGCAACATAAGATTGACATTGGACATACGCTTTGTTGACTTCAGAGGCGTCGATCCCGAGACGTTCGGCAATGTCCTCCACGGTCTCGTTGCCCTCAGAGATGATGCCCACACCCTTGGCGATAGCCTTGGCTGTGATTGGATGGTCACCGGTAACCATGATAACCTGGGGATCGACCACACACACGGCAGGGTTACGTGAGACTCAGTTTAATGTCTACTAAGCCGGGGCCAGGGTGACCGTAAGATCATGGCCAAATTCTGCTAAATGCACTTCAAAAAACTGTCAGATTATCAAAAATCTGCCAAATTCCCCATAAATACATGAAATACACTATAAACACTTAAAATCACATGTAGATGTTGTAATATTGCCTTAATTAAGGTTCAAATTACATTATAAACAATCTATAAGCTACATAAAGATGTTTTGAAATTGCGTTTAATATCCGGCAAAACGCGGTCGCGTCACAACAAAGTCCTGTTCCCAGTGAATCTCAGCACCTACAACAGTCAACCTGTCCCATTATGCAAGGGTCTGTTTGAAAAGATTGAAGCTTTCTCAAACAAACGTACCCTTTTTTAAATTTGCTATTTTTTTGTGTCAAACAACCATTTTTGCATAATTCTGCCAGAAATCTGCCCAAAAAATCCATTCTGTCAAATTTTCTGCCAAACTTTTTTTTTTTTTTTTAATCTGTCAAAGTTAGCCGAAAATCGGCTAAAACGGTCACAATGGCTGGGGCCATTTACAACAAGCTCAGGCGAGGACTATGATTAACCAAAGTTCGACTAACTTCACTCGAACCTACGATGGTTGGACTACTCTGGTCGACTATATGTAACCGGACCACAGGGCGCAGATGCATCACTGGTGACCAATAGCCACGCACATCATAAAGAACAATGGGGAGCCAGGACCAAGAATTTTTTTCCAGAGGCGTTTGCACATTGACTGGCCGTGCTCGCACATTGCCATTAGTACGCAGGCGTAAGTTACGTCACAAATCAACCGCTAGTCGTCAAATGGTCCTTGCCCGAACTTTTGCTAGGGAAATTATTTAAGGGGTGTAATCTCTCTTAAAGGTAGAGAAGACCATTTGCATCTATCCAAAAAGTAACCAACCAAATTATTGTTAAAAAGCTTACGTGGTTTAAAGATAGGAATGACACTAAAAACTCCCAGCAAACATTATTCCTTCTGGCATGCTGTCATTTTTGTCATTCCCAAAGATGTGTCAAGGGACAAATTTTCGGAAATTTCTGTTGGCAGTTGATTTGGGCCAATCCATGAATGGGTGCAAGCGCGTTGACACGGCTTACAGATCCGCCTGTTTTAGTGTGCAACATCACATGCCGACATGTTGATTTATGGATTGTGTCATGACTCGGCAACTTTTGAAATGAAATCGAGATCCAGAATATTGTGTTTTCTCGGAATATGGGCTCCGTGCGCCGACATAAGAGGGCGGCCTTTTACCCAGCAACGACGTCCCATGGGCGGGACATTTCGCTGGTTGGCGCGCACCGTTCCTTGTGTGCGACGCACGTACACCAGGGGATTTGTACTATGTACACGCAGTGGCCGCGCTTCGCGGCAAATGAATTGCAGCCAGGCAAGATGGCGTCGGTCTGTCACCCCCAACTGTACTCTCTTTGCCGGTGAGGGGGTACTGGTGACCGGAGCGGATACAGCATTCACAGAGCTGACGCTTCATCAGGTTATTGTGACAAAAACCCGTTGTTAGATTTTGAACACTTTTGGTGCTTCAAACGAAAATATGCACCAGTGACAGACGGTCTAGTCTACCTTTTTCCCCATTTATATAAGTTTCTCTGAAGTGTCTGGAATCTACAATCAGTTTAGGGGAACTGAAATTTCTAAACAAAAATGGTGGAGTTCCGATTTGGAGTTCAAGTTTGGAAATCGATTCTGGTCGATTCTAAGCTCCGAGCTGTCCAATCCTTAATACGTACCTTGATACCAGCACTCCTGCACTTGCCGACGGCGTCGGGCACCGCGGCACGCGGGGGATCGATCATGGACATGAGGCCCACGAAGCACAGACCCTCCAGTGGGAAGTTGACATCCTCGGCGTTGAACTCAAACCCTTGGGGGAACTCCTTTTCCGGCAGGAAGTACTGGCAGAATCCTGGGGGGAAAAAAAAGAGGGACAACTCACGGATTACGGACCACGTCACCTGCGACGTCATGATGACCGGCAACCGACAGGCAAGACAAACACAACAGTTTGAAGCCACCCATAATTCAAGAAATGAACCAGAGATGAAACTGGCATATGGGGAAAAAAATCGGGAAATAGGCGTAACATTACGTGTCCGAAATCTGGGCCACGCTGCAGTTACACATATACAAGTGTGCATGTATGTATAATACACTTCATAGCCAAAATCCGGACACCCCGACTCCTGTTTTCATTTCAATCTAAAAAGGAAACTTTACGATGACAAAAATGTTCAGTGTTTTCACAAAATCAAGAAGCCTGAACTACAGTGTGCGTAACGGCCTCATCAACAAAGAAGTTCACTTCTTAGTTGAGAAAGTCGAGGAAAAAGTCCGAAAGACAAGGGCACCATTTATGACACCACTTCAATCATGTCCATGATTCAAAATGTAAAGTCACAAAGTCGGATGACCGACTAAAATCAGGAAAGTTTCATCTCTGTTACATGGCAAAGCAAAACAAAACAGTTTGTTGAAAGTCGGCATCGCATGTCCACAATATCCCATGTTGTAAAAGAAATGTGACAAGGCTGTAAGGTCTGCTTCTGAAAACTTTGGTGCTAGCTCTAACTTCATGGACTTTTACTGCTTGATTTTAGGTCTCTTGTTCACTAAGAATCACAATGGTACTGTGCAGACCTGCACACTGTGCAGCCCACTGAATGGTATGGAATGGTTAACCCTTTCCTTACCATGGGCGACTTTTGTCGACAAGAAGTACCCCCCTGCTGGTTCCCATGGGCGACTTTAGTCGACCAGGAAACCACACACAAAACACCCTCAACACAGATATATTCACTACTTTTCAGAAAGGCGGCATGTTGATATGTTTGGCCGCCCATACATCAACTATACACCAGCTGAAAGAGTATTTTCGGATCTTTCTATTGGTGTGGTTTATTCATAGTGTTACCATTACAAAAAAAACGAGAAAAGTGCTTCAGAAGTATCCACGCACAATTTGAGGTATGGAGTGCCATTTGGTCATGTGGTGAAATGGCTTGCAGTTTGATAATTGGGACCAGATGAACAAAAAGGCACAACTTTCTTATATTTGCACGTATGGACTTTTTTACATCACACAAAAGAGTAAGGTTCAAGGAACAAACTTTACACACAACACCTATGATTTTAATCACTCCTTGGCAGTGAAAATCTGGGTTGAAAAAAAATGAGTTTTTGACTCGTGCTCATTTTGTTCACGCTCTAGTGATTTCCGCATGACTGAGCAAACAATTTGGTCCTGGGGAGAGCCAAGTCAATAAACAATGTGGGCATGAAAGGGTTAAACAATTAATATGTGACATGTCACCATGAGCGTCAAGTCAGAAATTGCCATTATGCAGTACATCGGGGCATGAGCAAAAATTTGAAGGGTTGGTTGACTTGCTAATGCTACTACATGTTACAAAAGTTTTCAGTGTTTGTCCTCTAAGTCTTCAATATTTGTCTCCGTACCGAGCACACGTTCGCCCAGTCCGCCCAGCTCCAGGTAGGCGTTGTTGAACGCAACCTTCATGTCGTCTCCCATTGGCTGCTCCTCGCCTTTCATGAGGATGGTGGTGCACCGATCCAAGATGCGCTCGGGGGCGCCCTTCATCACCAAGAGGTAGCGGTTGTCGTCCTCGCAATTGTGCACCGAGACCTGTAAATCGCAGCAAGATTGACGATACGATTTAATGGTTTTTATCGCAGTGGTTCTATCCTCGCCTTACGCCTCTATTTCTCCTTGATTAAATTTTATGCCTTAATAATATTTTATGCCTCTCTTAATACATGTACTTGTAAATTCGTACCAGAAACATTTCTGTAAAACAAATGAATGGAAGTTGAGGTTTATAGAACCAGTAATGCAATTTCTTATTATGACGAGAGATAACCAAGGATAAGGAGAGATGGTTATGAAAAATAATTGAATAATGGAATTCAGTCATTGTATATTTGTAATGAAATTAAATTAATTTCTATTCTTCTGTTTTCTGTTACTTACAGAGACTGCTGAAGAATGACTGTCATTTTGTAGGTTTTTTTAGTCATAAAATTTGATCATTTTAGTGGAATCCCTCCCCAGTGTCACTTTTGAATTTTCTTCGTAACCTTCCCAACTCGGTTACACCCGGATTCAATTTCTGCCGAGCTGCACACTTGGATGGGCTTTTTAGTCTCTACCTGATTTAGTGGCTTTCCCCCAGAGTTTTACTTGTTGGGTTGCCTCTCCCACCACTGAAACCGAACTTTCTTCATTATCTTCTCTTAAGTCTTCTTCACGCTTGTGAGCTACAGGGCCTGTGGTGCTTTTGAGGAGTCCTTTTAGTTTCATTACCAGAAGAAACAAAATAATGGCACTCCACTCCTTTTGTGTGTGTGACTGTCATGTTCAGTATTGGGGGGATTGAGCCTACCTGGTATTTGTTGGTCGAGTTGAAGGGAATCTCCGCCAGTTTCTTGTTCTTGCTGCGGAAGTCCAACACGCTGCCCATAGCCAGCTCGACGCATTTCACCAGGGCCGACTCGGACGCGTCACCTGTGGTCTCCCTGAGCGGATATAAGGTGGGAATAGAAGGCTTGAATAAAAGGCGTATAGGATCATTTGCTTTTCATGCACTTTGTTCAAAGATGAATGTTCAAAGCCCAACTTGTTGACGTGTCAGCTCAGTGGATACTGTATTGAGAAGGAGGTAACAGTGAAAATCATGCACAGCATTTTGATCTAGAAACACGATTTCGTACATAGCACTCTGCATTTCCAAAATGGAACTCATTTCAACTTCTTGTTTTCTTCCAAATGATACTATTTCGGGCGGAAACATTTCGCAGGCCATTTGGTACTGATCTCTATATAAAGACTGGACAGCGGATTAAGAGCCGTTCAATGAATGAATTTGACGCCATTTTGGTGAGACCGGCTGGTGATCTACAAAGGACAAGTTGCCGTCTTTATAGACAGCATGATTTCTTTTGTAACATCGTGGTTAACTTGACTTATACATGTATTTTGACCGCCACCACTGACCAAGGTTTACAATTTTCTCTTACGTCGTGGTTTACTTTTATAATGCCGCAGTTCACTTTTTCGGTGTTTTGGAAATAATGTTGTAATCACTACGGAAATGTGTTCTATTTAGAGCATCATAATATGTGTACGTGACCAAAATGCGCCTCAACTCTTGATATAGTGCGCGCTATATATACGCGTAGAACGTTCGTAACATACACGGCCATCTTCGTGGGACCGGGGGCGAATTGGTCAATATGCAAAGTCTTCTGTGTGAATGGTGTATGGATATCCGCTATCCAGTCTTTATATAGAGATCAGTGGTACCAGCCCTACCTTCAATTTGAGCAAGTAATTTCTCGTTAAAAAAAGGTACATTTTCAGGTATAGGCTATCAGGTTCGGTCCAAAAATTAGGCCACCGGTATCAAATGATCAAAAAGAGCAATGCTCAAAGCAATGTTTGGCAAGGTATTACACATCTAGAATTGGAAAATGTGTGATAGCTTTGCTATCAGCAGTGCTGATAATTACCCTCGCCGTCCCATTCATAAATACCTTTTCGGTAGAAAAAATCATATAATTCGTTCAAAACATCCCGATTTTGTTCAACAAATTCACTTTATGCTTTTTGAAACATCCCTCTTGCAAAATAATGGAGTGTTCAGCTGGCAAGTAAGATGTAAACAACCCTTTTATGGAGATTGACGCGCGTGTATCATGTTCTGCGCGATGTCGCGCAGAACGCACCTGGCGCGTTGCGTTTTGAATTTAGAACTATAAAATTCTGACTCCCTGGTAGTGTTGCGCATGCCTACGTGAGGATTGTGAACGTTCAACCAATGAAACGATAAGAGGCACTGGATTTTTAGGAGTCCACATTTTATTGTGACACTGGAAAAGTGTTTAAGACCAGCTAGCCATGTCTTTATCATCCGTTTAAGACCGGCCACGTGACGGGTTCTCGACCAATAGGAATGCGTAAACTGTCTAAGGTATTTATGAATTGCCAATTAAAAACAGGACTGGGTTTGCTCGATGGAGCTGGACTCAAATGTTGTCTATATTCATTCAGTGACACAGCCATTCAATCAGTCAGAGGACAAAAGACTAGTCAAAATCTCGTTGTCACATGAAAATCCGACTCCTATGAAAATCGAACCCCTATTTCCCTATAATTGGTTGATCCCTCGCACGTGACATGTCACTCTCCCGAAACGATCCTAAAAATAGCATAGTATCGTACTCACGCGTGCGCAGTACTACCAATGAGTCCACATTTCATGGAGTCGGATATTCACGCTACACCGTCTTAAATTGGGTCTTAATGAGCAAAACTGTCGAGCTGTTTTTCCCCCCAGTTCTGTACCCACCTGTTTAGGATTGGGACCGACTCTTGGCCTGCCTTGAACTCTGACCGGTTGCACAGACAAGCAATACGAGCCAGAGCTTTCCAGCTAGGAGCAGTCTTGTCCAATGTATCCCCTGTGAATAGAGAGAGACAAAAGCAGGCAAACCCCGCAGGTTGAGATAGTGTTCTTTATGCAAAATCATCAAAACATTTTTGTTAAAGGGAATATACAACATTTGAAAACATCAAAAAAACCAAACTACTAAATTCTTTCGAAGCAGCTTACTGGACTGTTAGTGAATGACAGTCTCAAGCATCCTGTTAAAAACATGGCATTTGGTGTGCTGTCGTTTTCAAGAAAATCGGTATACTTGTATCAATTTTCCAACGCTGGTCAGCCGACCAGCATTTGGGGAAAAAAACCTACGGCTTTACGTCCCATCT
>JASAOE010000128.1:0-25000 GCA_029964075.1 Patiria pectinifera
CTTTATGCGTGTAACCTTCCTACAGTGATGCAAGCCACAGAGATGCAACTTTCCCGGTTTTAGCCTGAGTTCCGGTGTTTTTTTTTAAATCTCACAAAATTCTGGTTTTTCTGGCCGTCAAAATAAACTGAAAAAAGAGTAGAAAAACTGTGGAAATGCGTAGATTTTTTTAAGCAGACCATGTGGCATCGCTGAAGCCAAACCCTCAGGTTTAGGTTTTGGGAAAGTTCAGAAATTTTGGGGCCGATGAAACATCCAAGGGATTTGTTGTGTTACTTGTTACTTTCTTGGAATATTTACATGGAACTTTCCTGTAATTCATTATTGCACAGGAACCTAATGAAACATTCCTTGCATTTGTAACAGGGGCATCATGAGTAAGATGTGGCTCTGTGTGTCCGAAGTGGACATCGCTAATTTTGTAATGTTTATCCGTTAAAAAAAAGGAAGAAATCATGACCAATGTAAAGTAATACTCGCTGAGCTATACTTGACTCAATCCTACTAATCTACCAAAATCGACTCACAGCAAGTGAAAACACAATCAGACATTAGTCATTGACCATTTTTTTTCCGAACAAAAACTGATGAGCTCAGTCAATTTTGCACTTTAACTGCATTCTAATTGCATATGACATCTCAATTTTTGTTATGGTAGTACATTTTTGTCTAAGCAGTTTTTATCTCCAATTTCATATTCTGTACTGGTGGTTTTGAATGATCTGGGACAAATTTCAATTTGTTTCTTTTTTTTCCTTTCGCCAGAACTTCTTATACAAGTGTCTTGGTGTAGTGATGAGGAAAGTGAAGAACACGCAGTTTGTGCAGAAACATCTCGATATCATGTTCTCATCGGTCCGTCACAACAACCACTTGGAGAGAGAAGTAAGATTTTCTTCAACGTTCTTTTTATTTCCGTGCAGCGGCGGAACTTTTGCCAGATCAAAACCTCTTGTTTAGAACTTCTTTTAAAAGGTCTTTTATAACTACTGAGAAAATCACTGACGATTAATGTGATTGGTTGCAGCTACTTAAGATCCTGATTCTGATTGGCTAATTGAAAAAAAAGACACTAGCTCTGGGTAGGAAAATATCACTTGTGCCCCAACCCCACAAAATTAGTCTGAAGTCGCAAGATCTACTCTTGCACAATGGAAGTCCGTAGGGAATGTCAACGCTTCATCCACATGATATCCATATGTTATCAAATACGTGTGAAAACTAATGGGGAAAAAAATGCCCTTAAGACTCATTTTGTAGGATCAGGAGTCAATATCATAGAACGGCTAAGCAGGCAATATTGCTTAGCATATAAATCTGCTTAAAGCAGAAACCAGTCGGGAACCGGTCACATCAAGACACATCCCATGACGTTTTGGCTGGTACCCTGTTTCTGCTAAGCAAATATTTTCCGAGCTTAGCAAAGTTTTGTGCTTAGCATCTCTATGAAATTTAGCCTCTGTTCACATTTGATGGTCAATGTCTTGCACCCTGTCTCCCCCTTAGGGTTGTGCCTATGGTCTAGGATTCTGCGCCTCGTCCCACCTGGACATTGCGCTGGCCAAACTGGAGAGCGTGACCAAAATGGACATGGCCCGCAAGTCCACCGGTTTCTTCGGACTGGTCAAGGTAGGTGTGTTTTCGGGGAGATCTGAATCTACAATTTGCTTAAACCTTCCCCCAACATGAACATTTACCCGCTCTACACGATTTGCTAAGTAGTTCTCAATCCATGTACTATTTTATTCCTGAGGGTGATACAGCAAAGCCTTCCTCAAGGTTCTTTCCTCCGACTGCATCTTTTTGGAACTCCTTGCCAGAATCTTGCTTTCCCCTTTCTTGTAAATTATCTCAGTTTAATTGGAGATATCAACAGATACCTTCTCTCTTTAAATGCCTGTTTCCATCTGTTTTCTTGTTTCTCATAGCCTGAAGTGGCCATTGGTGTTGTGGTTGTCAACCTCCTCAATAATAATTATAAATAATAATAATAAAAATAATTGTAAATTACCAAAACAAAATAAAAATTAAAAGGAAAAAGAAAAGCGACGTTAGGCAAACAGATCTGAGGTACTTATCAACTACCCAGGATAACTCAGAAAAAATGGAATGAATGAATATGAAAATTTTGTTGGTTTATGAATATAAAGTACTTAATACCCTGTGTTGCCAAAAAGCTGTAAATAGTAGGTTTTTGCCTTTTAGTGATGTAATTGCAAGAACAATATAGACTCAGTTCTGTCGGAGAGTTTTCGAGAAAAAAAATTGACAAGCTTACTCAGGTGGGATTCGAACCCACAACCTTCTGATTACAAGTGCAGATGCCTCAACCAAACAATGACTAAGCTTGCCGGAGTTGGCTTGGTTCAAATCTGATTTTGAGTAAGAAAGAAGCTAAAATATTTGTTCATTTCGTAGATTTGGAACTATTGGCAGTTTAGTGCTAAGAATATCCAGTTTCAAATGTTGCTGTTTTGTGCTTGTTTTCCTTTCAAATTCCAAATCGCTCTTTTCCTTTCAAATTTCTAATCTCTCAAATCTTTCTTGTCCTTTGTCCGTCTCATATCATCATTTCTTCAAAGGGCCAGGGATTGTTCTCAGTAAGTTCTTCAGCGGTGCACCTTGCTTGTCTTGAATCCAAATCTGTAAAAATAAATCCATTGTGTTGAGAGTGTTGCCACTTTTCCACAAAATAACACAGGCACGTTTTTTGTTACCTTTACGACAGTGACTAGTGCATTTTGTATTGAATGGTGTAGTTGAGTTTTCAGTTTAATTTGACTAGCACCCCTTCTAAGTAGTGCCCCAAAGACACTGACGAAATGGGAAACTGCCAACATAGGGCTGGACAGCTCAGTTGGTAGAGCACCGGAACGGCAATCCGGAGGTCGCAGGTTCAAACCCCACTCCAAGTCAGTGTCTTTGTTCAACTTAAAAACAGGATTAATTTGAGGAGTAGTGTTGTGTAGCTTCATTTTTGTTTTGGCACAAATTCAGACATACCTTGTAGTTAAGTTTTGTAGCAGTTATTTGCATCAATGATTTGTTTTATTTTTGTAATAACAAAGTAGCCCGTAATATCCATATTGGTGGTTTTTTTTAACTTAAATTTCCATTTAATTGTTGTGATTCTTAAAGAATTAAGATTTCCAAGTTTTGATTCACCAAACTTGAAAGGTATCAAACCTTCATGAAATTTGTGACCGGCTCCACAAAAAGAGGTATTATGTCGCAAAAAGGTAAAATTGAGATATATACATGGTTGGAAAGTTCACAATGTAAGCTTTCATTTTGGATATAATAGAGCTCCATAGCCCCTTCCGTACTGGAGATATGACATATTTGCGTATTAATTACTTCATTGGAGTTCAGAATACACAACTGAGAAAACAGGCTTTGAAAAAGCTGGCTTTGTTGTAGAACAACAGAACGATGCATACAAAATGGTTGTTTTTTTTCCACTTTGTTCATGAAAATCAACACTTCTGTGAATGAAACCTGAAACTGTAGGTATTAAAGATGTCATTCATGACAAAAAATGAAAATCACATTTTGACGAAACGCTGAGCGGGCCATTACACAATAATGCACAGCGCGACTTAATACCCTTTTTTTGTGGAGCTGGTCACATTTCAAAGAACAGCTCACAGGGTTTTTTTTGGTCATGTGAAATCCCTTCTCCTCACTAATCCAGAGGTTTAGTTATATGTGTTGTGGTAAGGTGTCCTTGTTTATCTATCTTCTTCAATTGTGTGCTGTGTTTACTGTAATTTTGCTGTTTTTAGTCTTTCTTTAACGTATTGTAATATCTTCCAAAGTTTGCTACCGCACTGTTCAGTTGACTGCTTTAATCTAAAAACTTGAGTTGGCATTTATTTCTGTGGTCTCCTTTCCAGGATAAAACTGAAGCGGACGTGGAGAGAATCAAGAGCACTGTCATGCTGTGCTATGGCTACCTGACACTGTTTGCTCCCAGCGACATCATAGCGTCTCGAGTGGAGGCTAACATCCTGAGGAACATCAACCCGCACTTTGCACATGTCAAGGTAGTCCGTAATGAACAATAAAAACAATCAAAGTCAGTCTTCTCAAGTAAAAAAAACCCTTACAGTGACGTCTGCAACCATTTGAAAAAAAAGCCTTTGGTTTTGAGTTGTAGAATAAATCCCCCTCACCTATAAGTAGACTGGTTCCAGTCCTCACATTGTTAAATCTCAGATGGGGCGGGAACCAGTCTACCCTATGGGAACTAAGTTAACCCTAACCCTGCTGAATCCAACAGGATCCAACTATATCATATACCCGATGGAGCCTGTTGGATTGAGCAGTAAACCCCTTGTGTACATTCCTGATGCAAAATGTTGGATTCAGCAGGCAACTGAACCGCATTATAATGCCAAGTTGGACTCCGTTGGATTCAGCAGACAACTGAAAATAAGGCACAGTGGATTGAGCAGGAAACTCCGGTTGGACTCTGTTGGATTTAGCAGGGTAGTCCTGAGGAAGTACTAGGGGGTTAGGATTGTCCGGTTGAAAATAAAGCCAAAATTTGTAAAGTAATTAATCCATAACTAAAACATAAGTCCATTTTTTTTTGGGACGGTGTCTCATCTGTCCCACATCCGAGCAAATGTTAAAACCAAGGTTTCTTTGAAAGTGGAATCCTACAAACGTTCCCCCTTTCTCTTCAGGACACAGCGGTCAAGCAGAACCTCATCCGAGCGGTGGACCTGATCGGCAAGGCCCTGCACCCAGACCATCTCAAGCGTAACTACTCCTTCAGTAAGAAGACGGAGCTATTGAACCACATGTTGAGTTACATGAAGACAGAGAGTACTAAGGAGTTACATAACGAGACCAGGAGCCTTGCCATGCAGTCCTGTGCTACCTTAGTGTATCCTTTTCCAAAAAAAAACTTAACAATGATAATAAAGTGGGGGGCTAATCATACTTGCTGGCAGCTGAGAAGCTGAATTGTGAAGGAAGCAGCTGCTACGTGGTCGGCCGTAGGCTTGTAAACTTGTAAAGGCGCCTTAGGCAGCCGTCATACGACCCATGTCTGACCATGGAGCACACCCAGAGATCAAAAGTGTTGATTTTTGCAGAGGGAGGAAAACCTGAGCTCCCAGATAAAAAACTCACGTGGTACAGGAGAGAATCAACGAACAACTCTACTCACATATGGTCCAAGCTGGAAATCGAACTCTGGCCACATTGACGAGAGGCGAGGGCTTTACGCACTAACCACCCATGCCACCCTAGTGGGTGTCTATTTATGTCTAAACAAACCTTAATATTGTAAAATATCTTTTAAACACAAATGATGATAGTGAAATATTGGAAAAAGTGGTACCAACGTTCATTTTGATTTTTATTCATGTGACTGGTATATATGTAAGTTTCCATTACAAAAAAATAAAATGTACAAAATACACATTTTAAATGAAACATAATTAAACACAATCCTAAAAAGCATGTGGTTTTATTGGTTGAAATAACTTTTAATTAAATGGGTTTTTTTTTAGGGGGAGGGGGCTATAAGGATTTATAGCTCTTGCAACTCTGGAGGTATGCATATGTTGTTGTTTCTGCTCTGAAAGGTACATTTGTTTATCTTAAGATTTTAAAATTACATTTCCTAACTTTAAGTCAAAGTATTTATTTTGGATCATATTTAAAGGGGCATCAAAATCTGTGAGATTTTAAAATAAGGAAAGGTTACAAAAGCACATCTTGAGTAGCCATGCAGCAGTGCTCAGTATCTCTTAAAGAAAACGAAGAAAATTCACATAAAATAATGATAAAAACTGAAGTCCTTCCAAGAAAATCATAATATTAGTGAAATGCTTCCTTGACGTTCATACCCCACCTCCAGCAAACTGGAGCCCCACCTAAACGACGCTGACACCTTCGATCTGATCAAGGTCAGCGTGGAGTGCATGTTCAAGTTACCGGTGGGGCTGCTGGTACCCGGCAAGGGCAAGGAAGAAGTAAAGGAAGAGCAGGTGCGACAGAACGAATCGCTGGTCAAGACGTCGTTCAGCAGTCTGCACGATCTGCTGTCGGAGATCCTACGCAAGGACCTGACCCCGCAGGGATTCCTGAATGTCTTCAAGGTAAACAAAAAAAATTGATACCACTTTTTAAGATGCAAGGAGTAGTCATTAAGAGGTCATGGATTTTTATCCAACCAATGCGAGGTTGTAAAAAAAAATCTCAAAAGGATCATTTAATAAATTCAGTTTTTCCTGTTTCTAATGTATGAATTTCTAATTCTGATGCACTCCTTAACCATCCTTTGCAAACATTCATTCTATGCCAAGTAGTCCTTGCAGTCCAAATCAATCAAGTGACTGTTTTCAACAGTTAAAGAGCTCCCAGCCTACATAAAGCAGGATTGACTGATTGTGAATGTTTATGTTACTTTGTACCTCTATGCTTTGACTGTAGATGATTGATAAGCCAGCTGTGCCTACCACTTGCCTGCTTGTGTCAGCTGACTGAGTTTGACTAGGCACAGTGCTTGCTTGAAATATGATCTGACTGTTAGTGTCTAGTCTGTGTAAAAGGCATGGCAGGGGATTGATTTTTGACTGTTTGTGACTGTAAGAGAACCTAACCACCCCAACCCTTCAAAACCAAACTGCTTGGTTTGTTTGATTCTATTTGAACGAGTATTGCACTAGTAAACTGATTATGCTTTACATGGGGTCAGGCATACCACCATGATCAGAGTCCAACAGTTTGGGTGTTGAGTCAATACCTTATGGTGTTGGATTATGCAAGAGTGAGGAAGGATCCTAGTAAATCACTCAAGGGGGTTAGGGTTAATAAGAGTAATACTTCGCTTTTTTTTTACCTCCGAGACTTTTGTTTCCACAGAGTGCCTAACTCCCAGTTTGTTCTATTTGTTCGATACTAGCATCTAGAGCCATGGATGGTGTCCGTGCAGGACCACGAGAGGCAACGATCAGTCACCGCAACCCTCATCTTGCTGAAATTCTTCCTGAATAATGTGACAGATATGAGCACAGTAAGTTCCTCTGGTCACTCTGATCATGATTTGTAGTCAATCACCAATCATCACAAGTCAAACACGTGCAGCGGCGTAGCCAGGGTTCTTATCCTAGGGGGACGTGTGGGAGGCTTGAGGTTACAACGGAGGGGCGATCGTAAATTTCATCAGTGCTGAAAGATAGACCCTTTTTTTTCACCGGACATCCGTTCTCCGTAAAATCAAATAGTCGTGGGGGGGGGGGGGGGCGGCGACACCATCTTTCCATGGGGGCGCTGTTCAAAACGTATATCATGGCTACATTAGACAATAACTACCGCTATTCACTTTCCAAGGGACGTTACAATAAACAACCACTCACGAAAAAACAGTTTTGGTAAAAAATACGCACAAAATCGCGGAAATAAAGGGACTCTATATTCTTCCAGCTAATCATGGTAACTCATATGGATGTGCTTTTATACGGTTGCCAAATTATCAGTGGGGGGGGGCGACTGGGGGGGGCGCAAACTTTTTATGGGGGGCGTGCACCCCCACGCCCCCCGTAGCTACTCCGCTGATCACATGTCATCACAATTCAATCAGAAAATGTCATCAGAAAATCTATCACAAGTCCTCCGGTCTCAAGTCCAGCCCCAAGCTCTTCAAATGATCTGTGGCAAAGGCACTCCTTCTTTCATTGTTCATCCACTGTTACCTGTGACTGGACTTGTGCTTTGACTGCACTTGTAATGGACTTACTCTGCCCTGATCAATTCCTAAGATGAAAATGATTGAAGAAAAGAGAGAAAAGTGCAATGTGTAAACTCTCCTAATTTGTTTGCACTCCACATCATTTGTTTGCACTCCACATCTTTACTGCAGGGCACTGTCTTAGAGATTGTCAAGGCTCTTTTTCTCCAACAACTGCTTGGACAGCAGACTAGTAAAGTCTTTTGACATTTTGAATTCTCGAAGTCTCCGTTTTTTGTTACACAGGGTAGCGGATCGTTTACCAACATGGGGACGTTGATCGGTCGACTGGTACCCCGCTGTTCGGACCCAGACCTCACTGTGAGAGAGAACACCGTGCAAGCCATTCAGATTATCCTGCGCATCGATCTGTTATATCAAGGTAACAACAGCGAATCCAATCCGTAATTTTGTCTTTTCATAAAAACTTTTTTTGTCCTTGGGCTTGAAAAATTAAAATTAAAATACAACAGAAATGAGAATCCCACAGAATTGTGAATAAAATCCTATGATGCTAATTACTTACCGAGGTGCTTTAAAGCCAAATTTTAAGGCTTGGTGGATTTTTCAGATTTCAGATTTTTGTGTTCTTTTTTGGGGGTGTGATTTCAAGTATTTATCAGCAGAGAAATGCATGTAGTCTTTTTCTCGCAAGTCAATCGCAAGACAATCACAAGACATTCAGTTTCCAGTGTCAAGTCACAAGCTTTTATAATGCACTATGACAAAGGGATTTCTTTCTTGTGCCTCATCCCAATTACTGGTGATTACACTTGTGAAAGGACTTGTGATTTGGCTTATGATGGACTTGACTATTAAGACTCTGGGATATTGCCACCATTTTCCAATCTTTGACGACAATAAACATTTCCGTTGTATAATTTTTACTTTTTTTCAGGCAAGACTGCATCATTCCAGGATCCGGTAATTGAAGCACTGACTGTAATCAGGGAAAGAGCTGCACAGACTGACCCTAATGTACTCTACAGCCTGGTCAATGACCTCTCCAAGGTAGGTCAAAGGTCAGGTACATGAATATTTATGAGATTAACCCTGATGTAATCTAGAGCCTGGTCATTGACCTCTCCGAGGTAAGTCAAAAGTCAGGGACATGAATATTTATGAGATTAACCCTGATGTACTCTACAGTCAGGTCAATGATCTGTCAAAGGTATGTCAAAAGTCAACCTTGTGAATATTCATGAAGCAGAACTGCTTAGACTGGCCCGATGTACTCTACAGCCCGGTCAATGACCTCTTCAAGGTTAGCCAAAGGGGGCACTCATGAATATTCATGATACAGAGCTTCAAAGAGTGACACCATACTCTGCAGCTCTGTCAGTGACCTCTTTAAGGTAAGCCCAAGGTCAGTCTCATAAATATTCATTAGCAAGAGCAACAGAATGCCCCTCAATTTGCTGACGCATAGCTCCAGACTGACCTTAATGTGCTGTACAACATAGTCAATGACTTCTGCAAGGTAGGTCAAAGGTTATCCTCATGAATATTCACAAGGCAATTTCGTTAACCAAAGATGAAAGAAAATCTTTGCAATGACTGGTGTAAACCCAGACTAAAGGTGTGCAAATCCAGTATTTGAAGTCTAGATCACCCCGGTGTCCTGCAGTACTTTCACCACACTGACCTTCCTCACCACTTCCTCTCCCTCTTCCGTTTTTCCTCCAGGCCCTTGCTAAGAAAATCCCCTCGGAGCAGCTCAAACCTTTCATCTATATGCTGATAGAGGGCCTCCTTGATGTCCAATCCCATTGCTCTAGCGGTGCTTGCGTCGTCCTCAACACCATGCTCAAGACTAGAGGCACGGAGCTTGTAGTTGACGTAAGTTGATCCAACTCATGTCTTCTCCGAATGAACTTTCTTTGTTTAAGTTGCGTTCTCCGCGATTTTGTTTAGTTTCATCCGAAAATAAAGTCCTTTTCTAAAGTGTTATTTTTCTAGCAATACAAAATTGATGCACTTTTGAATGAGACATTGACTGAAAAAAATGGCCCATGTTTAGTTTTTGAAATATTACTTTACAATATCGAATTATTGGCAGCCAGGCAATAATTCCGTTCTCGCAGGGTAGGCTGGTTCCGGCCCCACCAACAGTATTGATAATGTGCAGACCAGCTGCCTAAACAAGACCTTTTTTTGTCAGATGACAGTACACGCTGTGTTCACCCCAATTTCTATATAAGGAGATTTTTTTAGCACTATGCGCTCGAGGCACATACCATAGACGTGGCCAGAGGGGCGTTTCACAAAACATAAAGTGAAATTGTTGAACAAAATTGTTGGAAATTTGTGGATTTTTGGCTTGTTTTGACTTTTTGGCCGAAAGGTATTTATGAATGGGAATAAATATGTGCTTGGCCGGTATTAAACAAGTACGTATAAAACCGGCTAGGAGCCCTGATGCGGAGAAAATACTTGTTTGAAACCAGTCAAGCACTAATTGTTTTCCTTATTTAAGGCATATTCAGGATCGCAAATTTGAGTAAAACTCAAAATCAATAAAAGAATCTCTAATTTCAAGTTCTGCTCAAAATCTGTCACAATTTGGTCTTTTGGTGTTTTTTTAGGTGGATGAAATGATTGGTGCTATTCATTTCAAGCTGATTAATATTAGTTACCAGCAGACGCGTACTGGTACCCTGCGAGCCGTCCGTACACTGGCGTCCAATCACCTCTCCAACGTCGTGGATACTCTGCTGAAATATCCCCTGCCCTATGATATGTAAGGATGATTTTATCTTCCATGGTTTTATCTTTCACTGTTTTATGTTTTTGTTTTTTTGTTTCTTTTGTGTTTTTGAAATTAAGACAGAAATGTTTAGGCTGTTTATACCGAATCTTCCTTTAGATTACCTGCCTATCTTCTTTGCACGTAGTTGCAAAAACTTGAAGAATTTCTTTGATTGAACTCTTTAGTTGCTCCGTCAGGTTATTTCGTGTTAAATTGAAAGCAGACTTGGGAGCAACAATTTTTTTGAATAAAACATTTCAGTACCATATCTCGTTACAAGGTTGAAATTGAAGTAACTTAGAGTGTTTTTGAGGAATTGGTCAAAATAAAAATACAGTGAAGTAATTTCATTTCTGACAATGAACAAAATTAAGCTTTGTGTGGCCTTTCTGTACTCCCATATATTTTGCACAGAATAGTCGGGCACCATTTGCAGACAGTGTTGTACTTTTGTGATTGTGTGTGTGGAAGCCAGACGTGTGTCTGGAAGCGATGGTCTTGTATCTGGAACCTGTAAACGCTGTTTAATCAGCGCAATATGTAAGGGAGCAGACTAATGACCAGCCTGGCAGCACAGGCACGATGTCGATGTCGCTGTATGGTCTGACGTTACCGTTTTCTCTGATTTTTGTCTTGACTATCCATATTTCCCCCAAAAAATGTTTGTGTCGGTCGAGATCGTAAGTGGGTGCAGAATTCTCAAGCCTTATGGCCTTACTGAGGTCACCTCAAGCTCCACCCTGAAGGATATTTTTGAGAGTTTTAAGGGGATCAAAGCATCATCATCTGCAACATCAGCTGACATTTGAAGAAAAACAAATAGTGGAAAAAAAAACCTCACCGCACCACTTTTGGGGCAAGCTCCATACCAGAAACCGAAGACTTTTTTTTGGCCTAAGCTCCGAATAAAAAAACTTATTTGATGAAATGCCGGACCCTTTCAACTTTATTTGAAATGATATACTAAACCATCTGTCTCCCACAGGCACATCCAAGACTGCTGGAAGTCGTTGGCCAGCGATCCAGTCATACTCAAGCATCTCTTCGACAGTTTCATAGACACGCTGACGAGGAACGTCCACTACGAAGAAAAGATCGACCATAAGACTAAGAAGACCATTTCAAAGACGGCAAACATCTCTCCCCTAACGGTAAGAGAGTAGCCCCCGGCTTTTTTCAAGTACTGGCCCCAATTGACCATATATAGTTAGTCCGCATTTGTTTGCAATCGATTACACACCTATGAACAGGTACAAGCCAGCTAGACTGGCTCCCTAGCCTTACGATTTCCCAACGTCTATAAATTGCTGCGTTTCATCTTAAATGTAGTCAGGGAACCAGACTACAGGAAAATGATTGTTTTTCTTTGTTTTTATAGCAGCTACGAACCCAAAACGCACCAAAAAGTCAGTGTAACAATATTTGCTATATATTACCAACCCCCCAAGTCCATCCATTTCCAAAAATTACAGAAAAAGCAAATTATGTATATTCCCTTTAAAATCATCAATTTTAAATTTTACTTCATGCCTCTTCCTCCCCCCTCCCTCCAGATCGTCCATGCCTTGATTGAGATCCTTGCAGTGGAAGAGACGGAGGCCTCCCTACGTGACCAGTTCCACCGTATCTTTGCCACCTTGCTGATCTACGTGGGCTCCTGCGTGGGGGTCAAGCCCCCCAACCCACCGGAGTCCATCACGAAGGAGGGAACAAGCGGGAAAGACAAGAAAGCCATGTCCAAGGCCTACGCCGCTATCAAGCCTTCCGTGTAAGTACCCAGTGGGTACATTTTTATTTTTAAAGGTAGCGCCCATCATTTTTTATTTGTGCATTATGTTCGTTTGAAGCAAACAAAAGTGCTCAAAATCTAAAGAAGGGTGCTGAACAACTGACCTGATGAACTTTCAGCTCGGTGAATGCTGTATATTTCGAGAAAAACACTATTCTAGGATCTTGATTTCAAATCAAAAGTTGCTGAGTCATGTTTTGAATTGGGCCTGCATTCAGCAAATAGTGGCGTCAGGTTGCAACATTTTTCCGGAACAATGCCACACTCTCGGAGATAAAAAAATGTGTTTGTAGGAACTCTGAAGCAGGTCTCTGAAGAATTTGTTTTGATGTCATAGTTGACGGAATTCCACAAGCAGGGTCCAAAGAATCAAACTGTTGTTTGTTTATCCTGACAGGGTTGCCGTGAATGCTCTGAAGGCCCTGATCCTCCGAGGTCAAGGGTCAGAGTTGATCCAGTTCTTGGAGAGCGAGGGGGTGTGGGACATGCTACAGGACACCGACAAGTACCAGGACGGGGTCTCCATCCTGGCTCAGTGAGTTCATATTTTGTTACTTTGCCAAATCTAATCAAGCCCATAATTTTACTTAGAAATGATGATCTCAAGTAAACCTATTTAAAGTTGGAAACCAGAAGTCTTTGCAAGTCAGTCGTGAACCCTTCAGTTTCAAGTCAAGTCACAAAGTATTGGAATAAACTGAGACAAAGGTCTTCACTTGTTGATGTTCATCCTGTTAGCTGAGGCCTTATTTATTTTTTATTGGACTGACTTGTGATTTGACCTGTGATTGACGAATTATTAGACTTGTGATTTGACTTGTGACGAACTTGTGATCTGACTCGTGATTGATGAAGTATAAGACTTGGGAAGGACTTGTGATTTGACTGGGGATGGACTTGTGATTTGACTTGTGATGGACTTGTGATTTGACTTGTGATTAACTTGTGATTTGACTTGTGATTTGACTTGTGATGGACTTGTGATTTGACTTGTGATTAACTTGTGATTTGACATGTGATTAACTTGTGATTTGACTTGTGATTTGACTTGTGATGGACTTGTGATTTGACTTGTGATTAACTTGTGATTTGACTTGTGATGGACTTGTGATTTGACTTGTGATTAACTTGTGATTTGACTTGTGATTTGACTTTTGATTTGACTTGTGATTTGACTTGTGATTTGACTTGTGATGGACTTGTGATGGACTTGTGATCTATCTTGTGATTTGACTTGTGATTTGACTTGTGATTTGACTTGTAATTTGACTTGTGATTTGACTTGTAATTTGCCTTTTGATAGGACGTTGTGATGGACTGTTATTTCTCTTGTGATGGACTTGTTTACTTGGTTTGTTATTTGACTTTTTAAGGGACTTTTGATGGACTTGTGTTTTCACTTGTGATAGACTTGTGATTTGACTTTTGATTTGACTTGCAATGGACTTGTTAACTGATTTGCAAAATGTGACTTGTGATGGACTTGAGATTCGCCTTGTGATGGACTTGTGATAGACTTGTGGTTTGCCTTTTGATAGATTTTGTGCCTTGACTTGTGATTTGACTTGCAATTTGCCTAGTGATTTAATAAGATTTCGTCCCGCTTTTCTCAATGTTCTTCCACAGGGGCATGGCCAAGCACATGACGGGCTACATCTCCAAGATAGTGTCCGGTCTGATCCCATCGCTAGCCAGTCTGTATGAGCCTCAGAGGGTCGTGACTGCAGCTTTCTTAGCGGAAGTAAAAAAGCATTTTTCGTTTTTTCTTTTTTCATTTTTGTTGTTTAATCTTCGCATAAGATGGAATTTTTGCGTCGGGGTGATGTAAATCAATATTAGGTTTTGCCCTTCAGCAACGTATAGACACTGTATACTCAGTGTGTTACCTCCCGAGTGAAAGTTGGAAAAAATCACTCGGGTGGGACTCGAACCCACGACCTCCTGCTTTCTAGTTGATGTCTTACCACTCTGCAGCGTCTTAAGACGTCTGCACTAGAAGGCAGGAGGTCGTGGGTTCGAGTCCCACCCGAGTGATTTTTTCCAACTTTCACTCGGGAGGTAACACACTGAGTGTACAGTGTTTATACGTCGGTGAAGGGCAAAACCTAATATTGATTGTTTAATCTTCCAGTTTTTTTCTCGTTTTTTGTTGTTTGTTTATAGGGGGGCCGGGATGGGGATTGAAGGACCTCGTTTTTACTAGAGGAACTCTTCTCCCCCCCTTTTTTTTATATTTAAAATTAATCTATCTTAACAAATCTATATGCGGAAAGTAGATAAGTACACTACAGCATTGATTTAAAGTAGAGTTCACCCCTCTAGTTTAATTATTAAGCCCAATGGTCCTGAAACCTCCGACTTTAATACAATATTTGGAAAACACGAGGGAGTTAGGGTAAACAAAAAGAAAACAATTCCTGGGTTTTTTTTTTCAGGGAAGAATTAACTTCCAGTCTGAGTATCAAACATATACGTGTGCAGAGCCTCACAACAAATTTCCGATATATCCTAGCATGCAAATTGTATGCTACCCCGCATGCCAGCCAATCGGAGTCAACTATAAAAAATTGTGATGTCATTTTGATCAAAAATGTGGACTAAGCTGTTGATTGTCAATTTGGCTACCATGTTTTTTGTAATACAACAACGGGTTACCGTGACCCGATATAAAGCGCCCGCTGAATGGTCAGAATCTCGAGGTCAAGACGCATTCTTGCTATGCATAATTAATCGCCCAATCTGCGGCGCACATCATAGACCATTGCTGTGCAAGGGGATATTCCATGGACTGCATAACCTGTATGGTCTCTGTGCGCCAACGAAAGAGGGCGCCCTTTTACCTAGCAACGGCGTCCCATGGGCGGGACATTTAGCTGGTTGACGCACACCGTTCCTTGTGTGTGACACACGTACACCAGGGGATTTGTACTATGTACACGCAGTGGTACGGCCGCGCGTCGCGGCAAAATTGCAGTCAGGCAAGATGGCGTCGGTCGGTCACCCCCAGCTGTACTTTCTTTGCCGGTGAAGGGGTACTTGTGAACGGAGCGAATATCCCTCTGAGGACAGTTAAATGTGAAAAGTTGTTTAATCTTCAAATTTGTAATTTTTTTAAATTTTTGCCGTGTAGTTGGTGAACCAGAAATGCGCCGGGGACATGCAGTTGGTGGAGGACATCATGAATAACTTGCTGGGCAGGATGGTGGACTCGTGCCACGTCGTACGCATGCTGTGCATCCGGGGTATGGGCAACGTTGCCAGCCTGGGACCGCAACAGGTATTAATAGAAAATACTGGTCACCAGTGAGTTGGGAACCAGTCAAAAGCAGTGTATATCATGTGGCATCATGGCTGGTAACCTGTGTTTGTGAAGTAAATATTGTTTGTGCTTAGCTGATTTCTGTGCTAAGCAGTTCACGACATTGGGTCCAGGGCTGTCAAGTAAAAATTAGCGGATTCATTGCTCGTTATTTTGGAAAAATTGCTCAGGTTTCTAAGCTCAGTGGTTTGTTGCTCTACCATGTGGACTATACGGGCACAGTATAAACTGCTCCATTGATAATCCCCTAGGCCCTTTTAGCTAGGAACCATCCTCAATCCTGCAGAATCCTCCAATTGCTGCCAGGTTAACAACTGGATTCAGCCTCAATCCTTCAAAATCCTCCAACAATCACTGTTAATGGGTTGAGGCAGTGCCAATGACATTCTTAGAAGCAGTGCGGATGATATCGAGCAAAATGCAGGGCTCAATTATACATGGTTGAACATAAACAATGCAGTGTACAGCCTACGAACTGGATGCAATGCATCCTCCAAAATCAATCAACACTTTTTTTTGCCATTCAGCCTCAATCCTCCAAAATCCTCCAAAACCGCCTGGAGGATTGAGGAGGATTAAGAAGGGTTAGGATTAGGATTAAAACCAGCACATTTTAGTTCTTCCCCCGCTTGGAATCCTGTTACTGAGTGCACTTAAACTGAAAAAGGCCAAAAAAAAGTCTCCGGTTTCTGATATGGAGCTTGCCCCAAAAGTGGTGCGGTGACGCGGCTTTTTTTGTTTTTTGTTTTACTTTTTTTCCCTTCAATTGTCGGCTGATGACTGCAAATGGTGCCCGACTAAATTTAGTGCAAAATGTATTGGAGCCCAGAGAGGCCACATAAAGCTTATACTCGATCGTAACCCCATCTAAACACACGTTAAAATTGTGCAGCAGCAGGATTCCAGTCAAACCAGTGAGTTTGGCGTTTTTGAGACATCATCTTACATTGAATTTTTTTAAAAATCTTTGCCAACGCGCATGGCTACGGCGACGCGCGCGCATACCAGAAACCGGAGACTTTTTGTTTTTGGCCTAAAGTGGAAGAGTGACAGTGTAGTTTCACCATTCTGAGGTTTTTCGCCTTCTTATTTTTAAATTTTTTTTTTTTGTGTTCAGACCCAGAAGTATTGCACCACGGTGCTGTCGGCCATGATGGCCGGAATGGACGACAAGGAAGACACGGACGATCAGATTCTCCTGGAGTCTATGACGGGCCTGTCTCGTATCCTGGTCAAGATTGACGAGTCCAACATCAGACCCATCCTGGTTAACATTGCACTCAGGATCAGGCCCTGCTTTGAAAAGGTAACAGTTGCTACCAATCTCAGAACCAGTTTGCAGAACAAGTTTAGTTACCTGCTTTTCTTAACTGGATGACTGAACTAGTTCAATGAACAGTTTAATGGGAAAAAATGGATTCAACCAGTTTGCTGTCACTTGGCCTCAGAATATTTTTTTTTAAAACAAATTTAGTAAGCAATTTTTTTTAACCAGGTAACTGAACTTTTCAAATGAACCAATTGAAGTAGTTAGATGCCCTTTTGGGCTATTTCCTGAACAAGTTTATTGTAAAGTTTTATTTTACCGGATGACTTAACTAGTTGACAAGGTTTATTAAAACAAATTCATGCCTTTAGCTCTCGGGATCAGGTTTCTGAACAAAATTAACAAGCTGTTTTATCAACCAGATGACTGAACTAGTTCAATAAACCGGTTAAAGCCAACTTTAAGTGTCAAGAACCATTTATCTTTATTTAACAGCTTTCCTTAATCAGTAACATGTCTAGTTAAATGAACCAAATAACTGCCCAGATCTGCCCTTAGGAACAGTTTTCCGAACAAATTTAGTAAGTAAGTCTTATGATGTGAATGAATAAGTCGAATGAACCAGTTTATGTAGAACAGGTAAACTTTTTTTCAGCTCGGGGCCATTTTTAAAGAGGTTTTCTTAATTTGATAACTGCTCTTGTTGGGTAAACCAGTTTATTTAAACCAGTTTAACTGCCTCCTGCCCTTCAGGATAGAGCCACAGTCAGAGCGGTGTCCTTCACTCTCTTCGGTAACCTGAGCCGGTTTGGGGACGGACCCTCCAAGCCCCCCTTCCTGGAGCAGATCCACACCAACTTTGTCAGCCTCCTACTCCATCTCAATGACGAAGATGAAGACGTCAAGAAAGTGAGTCTGAAAATCACGTTCGCATTGCTGGACTTAAATTTTGTAAGAAAGCCACTGCGAGTGATTGTCAACATTCCATTGTGGTTATTCTACCGTGCGTGTGCTTTTAGATTAATTTCGGCCAGCAGAAAGTCATTCGTGGCGGACATTTTTACCATACCTTGCTCTCTCAGAATCTTATGAGGGCGCCCTTGCTATTGACCTTTTAACCGACATGTAATGTACCGGATGTGGTCGTGGAAAAAACGCAAAAAATAATATCGCAGAATAGGTAGCCCATACTTATAAAACCTGCCAAATAAGAAAGACATTTTTGCACAAGGATGTCACTTTTTGGGATTGGGATTGGGAAATGAAGCAGGATAATAACATCCAGTTGTTTGTCCTATTTTCCACTTGTACATTCCCACCCCATGGTTGAGGATTGTGCTTTTAAAGAATTTGAGTCTTTCCAGGCAAATACGACAAGATATTTATGCTGTCAGTGCTAGGTACGTAACATGGGCAGAAAGTTTACCAGGGGGATCGCGCAAGTGTTACCTGCAGTATTTTTGTGGTAATTCCACAGGCTTGTAAGTTTACGCTGAGAGAGGTCGGCCCCCTCATCGGCTCGGAGCCCCTCAACAAGATGTTTCAGAAGCACCTGCTGGACGAGGGATCGCTGAACTACGGCGAGTTTATGTTCAATCTCTCCAAAGTCATAGTAAGTCCGACAAATCCTTAGTCGCCAGGGCTGTCCTGAGTATTCATGTATTCGATCAACAACCGAACATTCAAATAGCATTTTGCTGGTTTGAATATTCAAAACACATTCAGACTTAATATCCCTTTTCTAAAACTCTTCCATATGCGACGGATCAACCCACCTTGGAAATTCCTAGTTTTTGGGTAAAATCCATTTATCCATTTCGTGATAACCTTGTGGAGACGTATTCACCTTTAGAAATTGCCCTGTAGAGACGTATGCAATCTTTTGTTCCCTATTGTGTGCATGTCTCCAGAGGGCACGGTGTATCAGATAAAAAAAAACTATGTGTGCACACACACAACTGTGATGTTATTAACTGTGAAGTTGCTGCGCATTGTTATCAGATGCCACTTTTTAATGTTGACAGTAACTTCTTCTTTTTTGACAGTGGTTCGTTGTTCCCATCCTTTTAGCATTTTTAATCCATTGACAGTGCTGAAATACTAAACTGCCAAACACTCCTGCGGCCCTTAACATAGATTGCCACGCAAATTGTAACCGGCGTGCTCTGCATGCAACTTTTGACAGGTAAAGCATGCAGTTGCGGCTGGCATGAGTAAACTTGACCGCCGAGTTTTGAATAATCGAATATTGGTCAAACGCAGTTTCGTATAATCGAATACTGAATTATTCGAAATGCACAGCCCTATTATTCACATGTAAAATCACATATTCAGTCACAAGTGAATCACAAGTCCAGTTACTAGTTCGTCTTAAGTCCAGTCGCAAGTAAATCACATGTCTAATCACAAGAAGTAGAAGATGAATAATTTACAAAAGAAGGCATTGGTCACAATTTATTTTGAAAGCTTTTGAGTTCACAATGGACTGGGTGACTTGTGATTGATATGTGATTGACTTGTGATGACTTGTGATTGGCTTGTGATTGGCTTGTGATTGACTTGTGACTGAGTTGTGATTGAGTTGTGATTGATATGTGATTGACTTGTGATTGACTTGTGATAGACTTGTCATGACTTGTGATGACTTGTGATTGGCTTGTGATTGACTCGTGATTGACTTTTGATTGACTTTTGATGACTTGTGATTGACTTGTGATGACTTGTGATTGACTAGTGATTGACTTGTGATGACCTGTGATTGGCTTGTGATTGACTTGTCATGACTTGTGATGACTTGTGATTGGCTTGTCATGATTTGTGATTGACTCGTGATTGACTTGTGATTGACTGGTGATTGACTTGTGATTGACTCGTGATTGAGTTGTGATTGACTCATGATTGAGTTGTGATTGACATGTGATTGAGTTGTGATTGACTTGTGAGGACTTGTGAGGACTTGTGATCCTTCACAAGTACCACAACTTCAACACTACAGATTGTAAACACAGAAAGAGAGAAAATAAAAACTTGTGTTTCAAAATGGATTTCCTCTTCTCTCTGCCAAAAATCCAACACATTCTTTGTGCTTGAGCAATGCCCCATACACACACTTGTGGACCACACCATTTCTGGTACTAAAGGGGTGTACTTTCTTGGGAACAATAATTACCAATGTTTCTGCTGTTTCAAAAAAAAAGACAACTAATACTTTTTATGAAGTCTGAAACATTTCTTTATTGAGCAATCAGTCGTTCAATTTATATTTTTTTCTGGAAATGTATTCAAGAAACGATATAAAAACGCAAAACAGGGGCTAAATCACCCCTTACGAAATTAATGGATTCGTCCATAAAAATGCATGCATCGTGTTGACTGTTTTCGTAGAAAGTATGATCGAAAAACTGGATTTTTTTTACGTTAGTACTCGTTAGTATAAATCACAACAGTTTGATAAGCTTTGTTGTAAAAAAAACCTATTTATTCTTAGGACAAAACAAATCAGCATCTGTTGCCACAAAGCAAGATTTGTAGCGCTCCAGTCAGACGACACATGGTGGATTGCATACTCTCTCAAGTGCTGCGGGAATATGTTGTCATTCGCCGGCGCAGGCTGCCAGGCCATGCGCTAACTTTTAGGCTGGGGACCGGCCGGGCTAGCCGGCAGCAAATCCCGGTGTTTTATTTCTCATCGTCAATTTCCATATTTTTTTTTTTAACGAGTATCGACCGTAAATGTTTTGATATAACTTTTGTGGCCCTTGTTATAGTTTTCCTAGTGTAAATGGAACTGGTCAAGAGCTTTTTGACTTAAAAATTTGGCGGCCTTGCGGTCGGTGCGGCTTATACGCCAGTGGGCTAATATGCTGATGTCAAATTTTAATTTGCAGATTTTTGCGTGCTGCAGCTTATACTCCGCGTGGCCTATATTCCGAAAATTACGGTAATAGTGCTGGATTCCAGGAAGCCTGATCCCATCAAACAGTTTGATTTTGGTTGATTTGGGAGGGTAAGGTTCAAGACATTGGTGGAAAAATAATTTTGCACTCAAATTACCAATGTACAAGAACAATATTATAGTCAATTCTACCAAAATACAAACACACTTTTTTTTGTATCCTGTTTCGTTTTCCTCAATATTCACAAATTTACAAATTAATTTTTTGAGTACACTGTATTTCTACTTTTTTTTCACATTACAATGGTGCCCGTGACACTGTTGCCAGATTGAGAAACTCCAATGTTAACATTGGAAAGGAATTCCGAAGCTTGACGTGTTTTCCTTCATCAGTTTAAGGTCTGTGTTGGAATGGAAACGCGAGTTGAAGGGAATGTTCAACATTTGCTTTTGCCGTAATTTTCAGAAATGGATGGATTTGGGGGGTTTGTATTTTATAGCAAATATTGTTACACTGACTTGTTTCAAAGTTTTGTGTTCGGAGATGCTGGAAAAACCAAGAAAAACAATCATGTTTCTGCAGTCGTGGTTCCTTGACCCCACTTAAGATGGGGAATTGTAAGGTCAGGGAACCAGTCTAGATGGCTTGTACCCATTCATAGGTGTGTAATCGATTGCAAACAAAATGCGGACTAACAAATATGGTAAATTGGGGACAATATTTGAAAAAAAACAACAGTTTTTTCCAATGCTGGTCGGCTGACCAGCGTTGGAAATTGTCATTTTCTTGAAAATGACAGCACGCCAGGTGCCATACAGGATGCTTTACATTCACTAACAATCCAGTCAGTATTTCATCATAATTTGGTAGTTTTGTTTTTTTGATGTTTGCAAATGTTGTGTATTCCCTTAGAGCCTTACAATCTCAAATCTTAAAAAGAAATCCACACTTGGATTTTTAATGTTTTAAGTGCTCTCTCATTAACCCGCGTGACCCAGCCTACATCCGGCCACTGCAAAGTCAGCGTTGCCATTGTCGTATAGTGCCGCCCGCAGTAGGTAGTAGGCAAGCCTTCAAAAGTGTGATGGATGGCAAAAACTCTGAGAAAAATACCACGGAGCCAGCACCCAGTGCTAGCACCCAGTGCTTGGCCGGCACAATTTTGACAGTTGTACTCGGCTCAGGTAGTGACCATTGTGCCATTTGATAACGAATTCCTGGTTATTTTACGCAAAAACAAGCCCCACTGTCTAGTTTACAATGTGCGACGTGATTGCTATAAACCAAACGCTTGCTTACTGCAACGGTGGCTGGTCACATCAGATGATCACGTGGCACTTTGATGTCATGCAATCGGAACCTATACAACCCATCCACTTTTAAGTTACATGGGGCTTGTTACTTCCGATTTTGTAGGAGTGATTAGGACAACTGGTGTGCTATTACAGCACTTCAGCCGTAGCTTGTTGAAGACAGTTGCCAGGACTTTGCAGAGTGTCTTTCTGACATCTTGGTTGCGGACGCAAAACGCAGCCACCTCGAGCCAGTTTGTCGTATAGTAGAGCAAAGCCACGATGTGGGGTAGTATGGTGCCTTGAAAAGTTGTGCCTGTGATGTAGCTATACATGATTAAAGTCATGCCGGGTCCCCAACCGATGATGAAGAGAGCAGAAACGATCATGACGGTGGTTAAAAACTTGATCTTGTGTTTGGTCAGACCCTGGTTCTGCCCAGTTATTATTGTCTCCTGTGTGCTGATCTGTGTGGCGTGGCGTCGCGCGATCACTAAAACGTGGAGATACATGATGACAATCACGCACAGTTCAAACAGAATCAGGATCGAGAAGGTAGAGAAGACAATCTGCAGTTGCTGAGAGGTACAAAGGGAGAGCCGGCACGTGTGAATCAAAACGACGGTCAAGATGACCAAGAACCACTTGGATAGAACGAGAAGCTTAGTGCGCCAGACGGTCACCAAGCGAGGATAGTGCAAGCACCAAACGATAGAAAAATAGTGGTCTGCAGTTAGAAACATCAAAGACTGAAGACTCAGTGCCACAAAGACATCCTGCATGACATAGGCGCTGCTTAGACATTCCGCACAGCGTAGAGTTTGGAGGACTGTGACGGGAATAAAGCCGAACAAACCGCCGCCGATATCGGCAATGATCAGAGACGCCATGAAGATCTTGGTGGTGGGTTGAATGTTGACGGCGCGGTAGATGGCGACCAGACAAAGCGGGTTGAGGGTCCAGATTGGGATCAAGGTCAAGGCGGACAGGGACACGATGAAACCTATCACTACAGGCGAACTCCACATCAGGGTCGTTGTCACGTTATTGGGCGCTGCGACATTGACAAGTTGCTCGGCCAGAGTTGGTTCTGATGTTGTTGCATTCACATTCAAACTGACGTTGAATGTAGGATGGGCCATGCTGGTGGGTTTCTAATGAAAGTATGAAACACATCAATGTTAAGTACAAGTCAAATCCATGGGCGTCGCCAGGATTTTCTCTAGGGGGAGGGGCAAAGCACATTATTTCCCAAAAATCCTTGTACTTTCTCTAGCATATTCTCAATTCATCATTTTTTTTTAGGGTGGGCGGGGGTACATTTGCCCACCCCACCCCCATTGACACCACTGCGGACGCCCATTTTGTTAAATATGCATTAAATTAACATCAATGTGACTTTGTACCTTGTCTTCTTTTTTTTGTCCTTTTTTTTTTGGGGGGGGGCAAGCGCCCCCCCCCCCCCTTACGCCACCTTCTCGAGACGCCCATGGTAAAATCTCAATTTTGTCCCAAATCAAATCTCCGTTTTGTAAATGGGATCTATGTACTCACTAATGAAGGGGCAGTAAAACAAACACATATTTAACTGGTTGACCTGAACTGCAAGTGCGTTAGCATTTTGAGAATGCAAACCGAGGATGCAAATTTATTTTTCCTTATTGAAACAATAATAGCAAAGTAAGCTTGTTACCAGTTCAGACGCACATTCTAAGGCCCCCCCAAAAAAGTCTCCGGTTTCTGGTATGCGCGCGCGCGTCAGCAAAATTTTAAAAAAAATTTGTTTAATGTAAGATGATGTCTTTAAACCGTCGAACTAACTGGTTTGACTGGAATCCTGCTACTGCACAATTTAAACGTGTTTTTAGATGGGGTTACGATCGAGTATAAGCTTTATGTGGCTTCTCTCCCATACATTTTGCACTTAATTTAGTCGGGCACCATTTGCAGTCATCAGCCGACATTTCAAGAAAAAAAAGTAAAAAAAAAAAAATAAATAAAAGGGTCGCCACACCACTTTTGGGGCAAGCTCCATACCAGAAACCAAAGACTTTTTTGGGGGCCTAATAAACATATTAATAATATTAAAATAAGAGTGAAATAAAAATAAAATGAAACAAATATTTTCTACTTTTGCAACAAGTGAAAATTCATAATCATCACCATGTATAAAAAAATAAATCTGTGCAGCGAATTGAAAAATGCAAAGTGAACATTTTGTACAAAAAAGGAGTATTAAATAAAAAAAATATGGTAAAAGGCAAGGTTAAAATTGAAAAGTTATTAACGTGGACTTGGCAAGGAATCTACAGTTCCTTGTCTATTCATCCGTGACTGAAAGGAGGGATGTTAGCCACTTTAGAAGTGCGAACTAGAGCCAGAGTCCATCATTTGCAGCCATCCAAAAAATAACTGGCGTATTTATTGTTGAAAAACATACTCGGTTGAAAGATAGTAAGGGGACTAAACTCCCAGTGAAATTATTCTTTCTGGCAAGCTGTCATTTTGAAGGAATCAACGAAAGAAGGCCTTTCCAACGGTGCGTCTTAAGAAGCACCGTTGGAAATTTCCGTTGGTAGTTCGTTGTTTTTTTCAATAGGCGAAGTGCGTGCAAGCGTTGGCACGACGCACACGCGTGCGCGGTTGCTATAATCGGTGCGCGACATCGAGTAGCTGCAATCGGCTCAGTGAGAACGTGTTTCGGGCGCTGAATTCAGGCCAAAATTCAAACACGATTCAGCAACTTTTTATTTGAAATCGAGATCCTAGAATGTTGTTTTTCTCAAAATGTACAGCTGAAGCTGAGCTGAAACTTCATCAGGTTAGCTGTTCAGCACCCTTCTTTAGAATTTGAGCACTATTGTTGCTTCAAACGAACAAAATGCACAAATAACAAATGATGGACTGTACCTTTAAGATGGTTATAGGGACTATGGGTAGT